>WSFP011481618.1:0-16084 GCA_009831015.1 Picea engelmannii | reverse complement strand
GTGATTATTGTTGATCACGATAGGATCAATAATGTTCCTATGATAGTGAATAGGAGGAGTGAACAACATGAAGATCAAAAGCTCAGAAAGAAAAACATAGTATGATGACACAATTAGTGATTATTTTTTATCACGATAGGATAAAAAATGTTCCTATGATAAAATATCAAAAGGGTTAGAAAATGCAGAGATCAAAGATCATATGGAAGAGCACATTGCAAAAGTGTCATTGGGATCGATGGAAAATTGAGAAGTCGACCAATGCACAGAAAAAGCGTAAGCTCAGAACGAGAGGCCTCAACAATCGTCTGATCAGAGTGAAGAAGCCTCAACAACTGTTTGATCCAGGTTGACCATGTTGACCATATAAATATAACATACATCGGTGATATGAGTGACCGTGGGCTTGATGACCTTTAGAGGATCGTGACCATCGAATTAGCAAGCCAGATCAATGGCAGGGATAAATTGTGGAGAGAGAAAGCATAATTAAATTACTCGTCAGTTTCAATCCTGCAATCAATCTATATCGTCAGATCACATAGCTTCGAATATCAATGATTGTGGTTGACTCACCAACAACACACAACTTCCAATTGTGGAGTTTGGTTGACGAGTTAAATCACTCACAAGTTGTGGTTTTGCAATCATCGTTGACCATTGATCTGCTTCGAGTGTCCTCCTAAACGTTGGATCACATTTTAGTGGAAGGACAAGATAATCTAAAAGGGATGAAAGTTCGATTATCTGAATACCCGCCAACCATTAGATCAAACCTGAATTCCCTTTAGCCATCAAATCATTTTTGAGTGGAAGGACAGAATAAGTGAGATAAGATCTGAGATCTCATTTGTGCGAATTTTTGTCAGTCGTTGGATCATTCTAAGTGGAAGGACAGGATAAGATATCACAGTTGCATCACAGAAAGATAGACCTGTTGATATGAGATCATGATCAATGAGAAACATTCACGTTGGATCTAAAGTTGCGAGGAGGTTATGCTCCGTAGAAATCTCACCTCAAGAATTCAGTTTGAGATTCAAAATACCTGAAGCCCAGAAATCTAAAATGAATAAGGACCATCAGACTTGGAGGACATACAATTACCATTGGATCAGGGTTGTTGGTTAGGAAAGCACGTCAACAAGGACATGCATCAGACCATGTCTACAAGGACATGTGGCAGACCACGTCAGCAGACAACATCGATAAAGACATGTGACAAACCACGTCAACAGACCACATAGGCATATACACATCACATAATTAGATGATGACAAGTGTCAAAGAGGAAATTGGCTCGTGCCATGTCAAAAAGTGACATAAGAAAGTTACGTCACTGCGGAAGATTTGCTTCGGGAGTTTTACCACGAACAAATGTCAAAAGTATTGAAGTCTCGAAGGACGAAGGTCCGAAGTCGCTCTCAGCCGTCAATCTAAGATACAGTTCGGGAGTCAGGACAACTGTTAGATCCAAGAGAAGAACATGTGTCACATTAGGAGATCTATGTCGATAGACCACGTCAGCAAGAAACTGTGACAGACCACGTCAGCAGTCCATGTCAGCAAGAAACTGTGACAGACCACGTCAGTAGTCCACGTCAGCAAGGACACATGGCGTAGTCAGAGAATGACAACTATCAAGCTGAATTGGCATTTCAGGTATGTGAAAATCATGAATCATAGTGACATGTGGTAGCTAATTGACTCATGACATGTCACCATGTGATGTAAGCAAGTTACCTCACTCTGGGAGTTTTACCGCTAGCACTCGCCCAAATTCCCAAAGTCCTGAATGTCGAAGACCCGAAGTGGACATGAGACGTCCGATCTAAATATCACTTCAGAAGAATTCCTAATCGTCTATATGCCACAGTGGAAGGATAGTGTAATTGGAAGCATTAACCGACAACAAGTGGTCTCCATCATTTTATGACCTACTCAGTAGGTGATCACTATGGAGGAAACAAGGGGTTGAGACTTGAAATCTCCAAACTCTAGAGACCTGAAGGAGATCTAAACCGTCGATGTGATGTTCGAATGAATCCTCAACCATTGATCAAAATACAGTGGAATGATAGTGTAAGCATAAATAGATGAATTCATAGAGTAAATGGTGGCCATCCATATCATTTCTTGATTAAGTCCTGACCGTCGGATTAAGAAATGAAGGATAAGGATCAAATATAACCATTGATCTAGTTCCGAGATATAACATAATTTGTCCGATCTCTTTGGGAAATCTGATTCAGAAGTTTTGAAAGCTTTCAAACTCAAAAGTTTCAAAGGGAAAAGTGTTGAAGTTACGACAACTGTCCATCTCGTCAGAAGATTGGATCATGACCATTTATGTGATAAGCGCTCAAGCACTTTTTTGGCCTAGTGTTTGGTCACCACCATTGTTCATATGATATAGGAGATTTGAAATGTTGCAAAGACCCGAAGTCTCAAAAGTCTTCCAACTCATCGAGAGATTGAATCGTGATCGTTGAATCAATAAGCGCTCAAGCGCCCATCTCTCCTAACATCTGCTAACGCCATTGGTCACATGGTAAAGAGATCTAAAGGGGAGAATGTAATGTGTCTCTTAAATTGATAAGCATGTGGTTCTACGCCTATGATCATATGAATGGTTTGAAGGAAGCGTCAAATTATGTCATCACAAAGACAAATGAAATCGATCCATGCCTGTGATCGATTTACAAAAGTGAAGGGGATGCCAGGTGTAAAGTTGAAGAACCAAAATGACGATCTCAGGTGGTACCAAAAGTCATTTTAAATAAACAAGTTAGTTATAACTTGTTTCACAAGTCGTCTCAATAACTTAAACAAGTTTTGAGAAGAAACAAGTATAAATAAACCATGATTGGGTCACTTGGCAATGTGTTTTGTGCAAGAAGTAGACAGGCTTGTGGAAAAGAGAGGCTCACTGAGAAAGAGCCGCCTACGGAGAATAATAAAGGGGATAGGGACCTGAGGTCCATGCCAATATCAGAAAGAAAAAGAAGTGAAAGAAGGGGCGAATATAAGAGGAAAATTGAAGTGAGGAAGGTGTGGATATCAGATGAAATATAAAGCGAAGTAGACATGAATTTCAGACTGAGGATGAAGTGTCGTAATGAGTGTTGATTGTATACCTCTGATCATGAAGTAGAATTGATTCATTAATGAATCATTTCTAATAGAGTTGGTTGAACTCTAGTTGGATATATTGTGTTCTATCAACATGCTGGGTCTTGCAGCAAGCTAGGTCTTTCCTGAGAGTTGGTGCTCCTTACTTCAGTTGGTGCTGAAACAAAACAGTTGGTGCTGGGAAAATTCTTATTATTGTATTCACATGTATTCATATAAATTATATACAAACATATGATATCTTTTGTGTCCATTGTGATTATGATTTTATTTTTCTTAATTTGCTCAAATATGTTTTAACTGCTAACTTGTAAGAATAAGAAAAGTTAGAAAATTCCACACACTAATTCACCCCCCCCTCTTAGTGTGGGGGGTGTGTTCAACACAAACTAGAGCATATCCATGTGGCACTTATTCTCTCATCATGAGAGTTTGTCATGGATTAGAAATCCATTGTCCTGGACTTCCAAGTAACCATTCTGATTTTTATCATAAAAGGTTTTCACCACGCTCCTACTATGCATAAGAGGCTTTGCACCAAGTTGTTTGAATCCATACAAAATCTTCTTCCATCTACATAAAAGGGTATATTTATGGTATACCTCAAAGCCTTGATGTTTCTCTACATAAGCTCTTTGTTCAATTATTCTGGAGAACAGTCTTTGCATTCATCTGATGTAAAATCCAATCCATTGATATTGTGGACGATATAATGACTCATGTAGAGGTATGTTTTCTTTACTGTTACAAGCAATCATCATAGTATTCTCCCTCCATCTGGGAGAACCTATAGTTCTAGACCTTGCAATTTTTATATTCATAAGTCTTTCATACACTGTTCTTCATCACAACTTTCAGTTCCTCTGCTTGATTACTTTTGGTGAGTTCGGGTCAGACTAGTAGTCTTGTGATTCTTGATACAATGATTGGTTGTTCTGGATTTTTGTTCTCTCTTGGAATATTCATGTTCTTCCCATGTTTCTCTTTAGCTCTTGGTTCCATGTATTTTTCTATATATTCCATACCCTAAAGATTCCAACTTCTTCATTTCATCATAGGATCATGGATGTGGATGGACAATCAGGGATACTTTTAGGCTTCGTTTTGAAGAAGGCTTCTTCTAAAGTCAAATTTAACACGTAATTATTTTCATGGCTTGTTACCATGGATATATACTTCATCATCTTCAATAGATCATAGGATTATATCCCTCCTAATTCTTTATTCATGTATGAATGCATGCTCTTCTTTTGGAAATATATAATCAGTTCCCTCCATCTAATAGAACCAACGCTTTCGTCTACATCCTTATTTCCTTCTGCAAAGTCTCAAAAGTATTTCTCCAGTTTCCTCTTGATTGCTAACTTCTTTCTGTCTTTACTTCTTCTAGGTTTCTTCAAGATTGATTCTAATTTTGGCTTATCTTGTAGTTGTTACTTATGTAATAACTTCAACATGAATTGTTACCAGGGGTTGTTGATGTACTTCATCCTTTCATGTGTATTGTTTGACTTGTATTCATTGTGATAGAAATCCTTATCTTGTTGTTATTCCATATGTATAGTTTCTCTTGGAACATATTATCTTCTAATAAATAGATATGCAAGATATCTACATAAAGCATGGTATGTACAAGAACTATGAAGAGTATTGTTACCTTGTCTTAAAAGAAGAAGTTTGTTTCATCCTGCTTAGTCTTCTTTGAAGGTTCCTTTTCTTCAACAAATGATGCTTCATGTGTATCCTTCCTTTTCTTTAGCTTGGGAAAATGATTATTGTAGTGACCATATTTTCAACAGTTGAAGCATTGCATTTCTGACATTTCTTTCTCTTGGTTTGGTGTCTTCCTTGAGCCAAACTTCCTTTTCTTCCTAAAATTCTTGAATGTTGTTGTGAAGGATTGATCATCGTATTTCTTTTGAGGTTTATCTTTTGCACTAATTCTTGATTCTTCTTGTGAACAACAAGTCAAAAGTTCTTCAAATGTAGGATACTCCTTCCTTGTGTTCATGCTTGCGGAAAATGCATCCCATGTCTTAGGAAGACCGTTGAGTACTATATTTACCAGTTCCTTCTCTGAAATGATTTCTTCAATAGCTTGTATTTGATCTCTTAACTGAGATATTCTCACAAAGTATGATGTTATGTTGTCATCATCATTCATATTCATGTCACAGAGCTCATTCTTCAGACTCATTACTTGTCCAATGTTTCTAACTGAGAAGAGGTTTGTTAGGGCATCATACATGTTCTTAGACGAATCAAGATGGGATATGTAGGGTATCAAGTGTTCGTTTATAGAATCCACTATGATACTCATGGCATTTATGTCATTGTCTTTTAACTTCTCCATAACTACAATGTTCTACGATTCCTTTTGTTTTCCTTCTTCAAACTCTGGTTCCAAAGTCTTTCCTTTCACGATATCCAATACTTTATTCTTGTAAAGGATGAAATCAATCCTTTTCTTCCATGATCTGAAGTTAGAAGCCCCTTCTAACTTGTTTTTTGACTTTATAGAGTAAGTCATGGCTACTTTGACTTGGTCAACCCTATATTTGACCAAAAACTCAAACTTGACATCTTAGCTTGCTGAGAGTATCGGGAGATGTTGTAGTCTAGGGAACACTACTCTATCTAGAAATTAGGTCAATCCCTTCACTTAAGGTGCCCAATGAGAGGGTTAAGGTTTCATTGTTGCAACAAAAACTGGCTGCAACTGCAACTGAGCAAATCCTCCCAATCTATCTTCCAACGATTAGACTATCTAAAGATAGTGTGGGCCCATAAACTGTTAGAATATAATGGATGTGATCATTTAACCATAGAAAATCTAACAATATTGTCACCCAACCATAGCTCGAAGCCACCCTAGATCACCTTAACCTTGACAAAGAATCATTCTTGAAGAAAACCCTAGACTGGATAGCCAAACAAAGGTGGCACACCTTTCTCTAAGGATAGTGCACCAAGCAAGAGTAACAAGATTTGATCAAAGATTCCAAACCATAACCAAGAGAGAGTCTAAGACAAAATCGAAATCTGCTAGTTGCAGCAGCTGCAACAAAAAATATCCTCCAAACTTGCGCACAAACTGGCCAACTGTAGTGCACACAAGTGCTTCTTCTGCATTTCTGAGAATACTGACCAGAATGAAGACTTGCCTCTTGTATTTATACTATTTTTGGCAGACTTCCTGGGCTGACTTCTCATTCTGGGTACTAATTCTTTAGTATACAACATTTCCTTTAGCCAACTTCTTCTCTTGGAGGCTAATAACATAATACAAGTCATTCTCTTGAGATGAATTGTCTTCTAGAGTTATTAACCAATTAATTAGGGTTTCTACTTGCTTCCCAGAATATTCTATTCTCATCAGGTTTACACATGGAGGTAAATACCTCCCACAACTACCATAATCTGAACACATATTCCTTTACTTATATAGTCCTCCAAAGGGTGCCACTTTGAAACAATGTGTCCTTTTGGAATGAGACATTACACCCCTTCATTTAATTAACACAAATAATAACTTTTATTAATTGATTTTCGTACACCAACTTAGAAAACTATTTTCGTATGAATATTATGGAGTTATGGAAATGAATTTTAAAATTCTATGACATGGGTTTTTTGCAAAACATGCCTAGTTATCAGACACAAGAGAAATTTCGCTAGAAAGTGTGTGAGGTGGCTGGTACATGCGGTTTTTGAAGGAAACTTTCCCATATTTTTCTTTCATCGTCAGATGCCAGATCAACTTCAGTACATATTACCTTTTCCTGAATGTCTAAATAGACCTCCACATATCTCCTTTGTTGGTGATTATTTAAAATCAACTTGTAAACATTTTACTTTATGGTTATATTAAAATTGGTTCCCTCTCAGTTGTTAGTCACTAAATATTTGACTTTTTCTCACCTTTTTTTGTATTTTCTTTCTGATTCGATCGAAAAACATATTTTTGTTCGACTCAACTTGGAGAAATTTTGAATTGAGTATTTCAATTCTAGTTGACCCATCTTTCTTTAGCCTTGACCCGAATTGTATTTTATTTTTCTTCAACTTCGACCTTTAGGTTACTTCTTTCTTGGACCAACTTGACTTGGAAGAAAACCGACTTGAGAAATTCGAGTTTGGTTGTTTTGAATTGCTTTGGTCAACTTGTATTTCCCGACTCAATTTTCCTTCGACTTCGACCTTCAGTTGGTCGGCTTGTCTTCGACTCGTCTTGAAATTGATTGACTTGTATTCTCCAACTTTCGTCAATCTGTAGGTTTGCATTCACTCGACTTGTCTTCGAATCATCTTGCATTTGATTTACTTCCAGATAGTCTACCTTATTGTTGTTTGAATCAAATCGACTTGTGACTCGATGGTGTCAATGCTTCCTCACCAAACATCCACCATTGACATTCTGTCTCATCTCCAGACTCTTCTTCAATTGAGATTTTCTGAATCACTTTTAATGAACCATGTCTTATTAACTTCTTTATTTGTGATTTGTATGGATCCATATTGGATTATCCATTTACCCTTTTTGTCTTGACAGTTTCTTCACAGTTTCTTCTTTTGTGCATGGATGTTAATGACACAATATCAACCTTATACAATATAGGATGAGTGATCAAGATCATACAATATATTAGTTAATATTATATTTTTATTGATATTCAATTCACCTTCATAACATTATGTCCAATATTGACAATGCTCGACATTCAAGTCACCTTCATAACATTATGTCCAATATTGACAATGCTTGACATTCAATTCACCTTCATAAAATTATGTCCAACCGTCATAAGATTATGTCCAATATTCACAATTCTTGACATTCAAGTCACCTTCATAACAATATGTCCAATATTGACAATTCTACTCAAACCAATCAATCAATTATACTTCACCTATATATCAAGGTTGACATCAATGACTACCAAATTTCCAACAAAATCACATCTATGGAAAGAATGAAAATTTTAATTACCTCATCATAAAGACAATATTTCATGGTGGTATTTGAGTACCCCGGGAATATGCACTTTCAACTCCTTTCACCAGTTTATTTCTTTGCTCCTTAGGAATTAAGGCATTAAAAATAGAACTGAAAACCTTGAGATGCCTCACCAAAGGAATGGGATCATACCACATTTCATAATGACTCTTGTTCCGAAGATCATGGGATGGAATTTTGTTTCTCAAATAAATTACACATAGAACTTCATCACCTCAAAACGTCAACTTCACATTCTTGAAAGATAGCATGGAACACACCATAATTAAGAGTGTCATGTTCATTCTTTTTGTTACAACATTCTACTGAGGATTGTATGAAACAATGATGTTGTTATTAAAACCATGTTGGCTAAGACAAATTTCAAACTCATTAGAAGTATATTCTTATCCATTATCAGTATTAATAGTGAAAACATGAGATTGTAATTCATTTTCAATACATACATTTAAATCTTTTAAATGATTGATACTTATGCTTCAACAAATAAACCCAATACATCATGGTGTAATCATCAACAAAAATCACCATATATTTTATTAAAAAAGTATATGCAATAGTCATGGGGCCAAACAAATTAGAGTTTATCAACTCTATATTTCTACATGCTCTCAAAGTGGAATCATAAAAATGTTATTTGTTATGTTTATCATGGATACATGCATCACAATGCTTCAAATTACTTGGAATAGTTGGCAAATTAGAAAAATTATTTTTCTTCAACACACAAAGAGTATCATAATTGATGTGCCCAAATCCAACATGCCACAAGATACCATACAACAATATACCTTCATCATGGTGAGAGTGGTAAGAAAAATCCTATGCTCGTGCAAATGTCCCTTTAAACTTCAATAATATCTCATCCTCCCATCTTATCATGACAATCATGTTGTCTAAATAACTCCTTATTTAAACTCTTCCATCAAACATGTGAATACTATGGCCTTGTTGTTGAATGTGCACAAGAGATAGCAAGTTCCTTTACAACTCAGGAATATACAGAATACCATGCAAAATAAAATCGAATAAGCTAGGCAATTTTATCCCAATGGCGCCAATTCATGTAGTTTTGAGACCAGATCTATCTACAAAGTATTATACACCCTCTACATTGTCATTCAATTCCTGAAATCAATATCTTTGTAAATTCATGTGGGAAGTATCACCAATGACAGGAAACCATGCATTTCTCTAAGAAGCAAATGAAGTTTTGAACAAATGTTCATTTATGCTAATATTGCAATGAACAATAACAAAATGAGAAGATTCAAGAGATTCATGTTTTCCTCCTTTTTCTCCTATTTTTATTTTGTCTTCTCCCATGGGAGCCTACATTTCTTTGCATCATGTCCATTCTTTCCACAATGAACACGATGAATATTGGATATCTTACCTTGATTATACTTACCCCTACTACCTTTGAAATACTTATTTCCACTTCCTCTCTTACTATATTCTTCTCTAGAAGAATCATTTTATTTATCGGAATGAAATTCACCACTTACTTCCTGAAAGACTCTTACACAAATTAATAGATAATCCATTCTATTAATTACCTCACTACTATAATTTGACCCTTTAATTGAAAATCCATCCTTGTGAGAAACACATCAATAACCTACCATACTTTAATGACATCCCTATGTGACATCACACTGCATAGAATTTGCATTGATGATTCTATCGAGTACACTCGACACTGTTCTTGGGGAAGATGCCAAATTAAACGACAAGTTGATATCCGAATTGAGATTAAAATTGGGATGTTCTTTTTTGTTGAAAGTTGTCGACTTTGTCTTAGAGTTTTAGTGTTGGAAGAAATTTGCGCTCTCTCTTTTTCATCCCCTCTCTCTAAATGTATTAAAATCTCTAAATGTCAAAAATTTTATAATAGTAATTTTATTATAAAATGTTTTTATGATAGTTTAAAATGTAAAATAATATCATTGAATATAAATTTAATAGATTTATAATGAAATCAATCATTTTAAAATGTTAGAAAATTTTATATTAATTTAATTTTTTTTATGGATAATATTAAATAAAAAATAGTCAATATTTACATGATCTCTCATTTTACTCATCTTACTCATATACATGATCTCTCATCTTACTCATCTTACAATACACTAATTTGATGTCAATTCAATAATAAATTTAAAATAATTTTATTTTTATTTTTATTATTATTTATTTTTTCCTTATAAAAAAATTATTAAAACAAAATGTGATATAATTTTAAATATTTAATATTTTTTATCATAAACATAATCATTATTATTTTTAATTATTTTTTCCTCATAAACCTTTCTTATTTAATATTTAATATATATTACTTTAAAATATTCAACATCATTTTTTAATTCATTTACAAAATATTTAAAATATTCAACATCAATTTTTAATTCTTTTACAAAATATGTGAACATGACGGGAAGATAAAACTTAAAATATTGGGGAAAGATTCTCATTAAAAAAATAATTTGAATATGTGAACATGTATAAAGGGGAGATAAAACTTAAAATATTGAGGAAAGATTCTCCAAATTTGAAGTAATTATCTTTATTAATATTTTAAGAATAATATATATTTTTTAATATAAAATATTTTAGAAATACTTTATTAAATAAAAAAATTAATTATAAATGTTTCCCTAACTCAAGATGTTTAATAAATTTAATATATATATATATATATATATATATATATATATATATATATATATATATATATAAATAAAGGTTCTTATATATTGTTTACTTAAAATGTATTATAATTGTTTTTAAATTTAGGTTGTATGTTTTTATTTTTAATTATATTTCATTTTATTGGACACATATTAATATGGAATATTTGGTTCCTTGATTTATTGAAAGTTATTCATATTTTAAACTTTAATTTGAATTAAAAAATTATAAATTCCATGGTCTTCGATTTGATATATAAACGTAGTATAACAACATTAACAAGCTTTTAGTTTACAGTTAAGGAAAAAATACACCATATCAAAATCTATTAATGACATGAAATTGTTTCCTTTAAAATGGTTTATAATGCCTTGTATTTGGTGTATGGACAAATAACAACATAAGTAACAAGATTTGAACCAATAAGTAAGCAAATACTTAAAAATCATTAATGAATAATTTTTTTTTCAAATAATATGAAAAAATTTCCATTGACTAAGATTTATTTGTATTGGGTAAGATTTGTTGGTATTTGGTATATGTATAGAATGTAAAATTATTAATAAGCTTTGAATTCATAATTAGAGAATGAAAACCATTAATGACCTGAAACAAAAATAGTCTTAAATAATTATTGCAACATATAAGATGAAAATACCACAACTATTTTGAACATTATCACTGTCCCAAAGTTTTGAATATAAAATTGAAACTATTAATTTGTGTAAAAGCAAATTGAAGCACTTAAAAATATATGTTCGTCCTAAATTTTGTATAAACTTTCAACAATATGTTATCCCTCATGATGTTCCAGTTTGTTCTTGGAACGATGTTGAGGCACACCAGGGGATAAAATTCGGGGCAAGTCTTAAATCCATATGTGCAGTAGAGAAATATTATGAAAATTTAGTGGGTCTCTCTCTCTCTTTCTCTCTCTCTCTCTCTTTCTTTCTCTTAAATCTCTCGACCTTCAATCAATTTCAACTCAGATGATAAAATATTTCAATGTCAAGAGGCATATTCCTATGAGTGTTTTGGATAATTAATATTTCAAGGTAAGTGAAATGGTGAATTAGAAGAAAAACAAGGTAAACATACAAGGCATTGCTGATAATGAACTTTGTAGTTTATGGAAAAAGAATAATGTGATGAGAAATTAAGAATTCAATAGTTCTAACAAATGTATACAGATCAATAAAAACATGCTTCAAAATAGTTATACATCCTCATACATTCAAATAAATGGAATTGCCCTCTACACATTGAATAAGAGTTACATATTGAAGCATAACGAAGGGGATGAATCTCTTAAGGCTTGTTTCCTTCACCATCTGCTTGTGCTTTAGTTTTGTTGATCAAACAACTTTGAATATAAGACACTCTTTAATTTCCCAAAGTGTCGACCCTAAAAATGAGTGCCTTATCCATTTTTATAAGTTCCTTAGTTTTGAGAAAGTCATTCATTGGATCTAATACTTCTTGTTGATGTCGTCTCTAGTTTTTCGAATGATTTTACCAGGTAAAAATTGTTTTTACCACCATAGTGAAAACCCATTGATGTGTCATGGGGAGTGCATCCTTTGTCCAATTGAGCTTATGTCTGAATTCTTCTAATTGGATAAATTGAGTCTGACTACTACATTGGACACATTCAATTTTTGAATAGTTTAGTTCCTTGGTTGGCTAGAAGAATGTCTAGTTGTTTCCTCTTAGTGACCACCACTCAATGACGCATAGAAAATTCTACCAACCCTTTTAATATTTTTTTTCCAAGATTCCATGGGGAACCAATTAGATTGTGTAATTGCACCTTATGATGGACTACATGATGCCCCACTTCTCTCATATCTAAATTAGTGCATGCAGAGATATACTTTCTCCCCCTTTACAATGGAGGAAAAAAATCCACACACATTCATAGCTGGGATGGCTGATTGACCCCTCCTCAAAGGAGATACTATGTAGGTGGGTCATCTTCTATGACACCTAGCTTCCGAGTAACTCAACTTTAGAAGCTGAACTACTCATAGATTGGATTCCTCTACTCATGAGGATTTCTCTTATAAGCTCTTGACACCTACTTATAGAGGTCGTTGGTGGGTGAAATGATTTGTTACACATGACATCGATATCCTGAAATATGCATCTTTCTTGGTGGGTGTGCATGTGTGGCCAATGATTCTTGTTCTTCTGTAATATACCTGATACAAAAAGTATGTAGAACATAAATAAAATGCTAGAAATGGAAGAATAACAGTAATATAACCAGAACAATCACCACAATAACACTGAAATGATATAACAATAACAACAAAAATAACACTTTGATTTTGAGAGCAATGTTCACGGGCCTCTTCAAGGGGGCAACCTCTAGTCGAGCAAAGCTCTATTAAAATAATCTCCAAGCTAGGGTTCGCATACCCTCGACTCTTATTTATACTAAATATGTCTATCAAAAGAAGCATATAGAGGAAGATCCTTCTAGAAGCGGAAGCTTCTATTAGGTCTTCTTACATTCGACTTATTCATTTTATTGCAAGGCCTTATTAATATTGACCTTTATTACATCCGAATATATTGTTCTACCTATGTGCGGTTTAGGACCCTAACATGTCCTCCCCCTTAAAAAAAACCTTGTCCTCAAGGCTTGAGATGTGGAAATTGCTACAGAATGGTAGCTGGTTCTCGAGTGGCATCTGTTGGAGTTTTATCTTTCCACTGGACTAACACTTCCTTGATGGTTCTCTGACATAGGCGACGCTCACGCTGGTCCAAAAGTGCTTGTGGTTGTAGCCAAATGGATCCTTCTTCGGCTAACTCGGGAAGGTTGGTTTGAATTTGGCACTTAGTTCCAATCACCTTCTTTAAGCATGAAACATGAAAAAAAATATGTAGCTTCGAATGACTGGAAAAAGCTAGCTAATAGGCCACCTATCCCACATGCTTGAGAATGGTATAAGGACCATAAAATTTGGGTGCTAACTTCTGACAATGATCAGCCTTTAGGGAATTTTTATTGTAAGGTTGCATTTGAAGAAACACCTAATCCCCTTCTACAAATTGACATTCACAGCTACCTTGCTTTGCTTGTTGCTTCATGCGATTCTATGCCATCACCAAATTCTCTTTGAGGGTACGGAGAATGGCCTCTCGAATTGAAAGTTTTTGGTCAACCACTTGGACCTTCGAGACACCAGGTAAGTATGAGAGAAATGAAGGTGCCTTCTATCCATATACCGCTTCAAAAGGAGTCATGCATGTAGTTGTATGGTATGAAGTGTTGTACCACCATTCAGCTAGGGGTAACCATTGAGCCCACTGATTTTGATTTTATGAGGAAAAACACCTCAAATATGTTTCCAAACACTTGTTGACAACTTACTTTTTCCCCATAAGTGATCCATATGGATATCGGTGGCCACCCATCTTTTCCAACTGGCTCAAAATAGTTTTTTGACAATTTTGGCAATTTACTATTTTTAGCAGTTTTAACTTCCGGGGCCATTTTGAGGGTCTAAATGAAGGTTTTTTTGGATCAATATTGTCAATGATAGCCGAAGGAATTATTGAGCCCCCAAAATTAATCTCCTCGATGATACCTTTCCAACAGGCTATCACATGCCTAAAGCGGAGATAGTATGCAAAAGTTACGACCCTAGGAAGTTGATGTACTAACTTACCCAAAAGGGGCTCACATGACTTTTGGCGCTTCATCTCCTAGGGTTAGGTTTTTGGATGTCTAGGATTTTTGGCATTCTTTTTTATTGTAAAAAGGCCTTCAAAGACTCATTGTAATCTTCTTCTTGCAAATGCGTGTAGCCATCACATCTCTTCTCAGAGATAAGCCGCCACCATTCTAGAAAGCTTGTTTCTGCTGCATTTTACAATTTCAACTTATTTTGTTATTGAATAGAAAACCAGTTTTACTGTATCTCTGTTATTTTGTGTTAAGAACCTGTTAATAATTTGTATTCATTTCATTCTTCTCATAAAATCTATATCAATGGTATCAGAGCGGTCTTCTCCTTGTCGTCTTAATGCATGTGCAGATAGACGCAAATGTTGTAGACAAGTGGTTGAATCTACTAGAAGGGTATTTTTCTGTCCATAAATTTTTGAATAGAGAAAAGATTACTTTTGTTCTCCTCAAAGCCGTTCCCCATGTCAAATATTGGTGGGAAACTTTCTGTGAGTAAAAGGAAATAGAGGAAACCTCATTATTTTCAATCACGACCACTTGGGAATCTTTCAGGGATGCTATTAAGGAATAATACTACCCTATCAGAAGTTATGATGACCTGTATACCAAATGGACCACACTGTGGCAAGAAAGAGACCAAGTAGTGTTAGATTTCACAAATACCTTCCATACCTTATGCACTAAGATGGGTATCAAATATTCAGAGCAACATTTGGTGCTCAAGTATCGCGGTGCTCTGCATAGATACATCCAAACCGAAATGAAATTTATGGATATCTCATCCTTGGGCACGACCTACCGATATGCCTTCAAAATTGAGTAGAAGATCAAACAAAAGATGCAACAATTTGGGCCTGAGAACCCCTCACAACAAAATCTGGGAAAGGGTGGCCCCAACCCATAGAATAAAGGACAGAGCAAACATGGATAGTATCGGGACAACCATTCCAAGCCGTAAGCAAAGAAGGACACAAAAAAGACAAAGAAAGATATCGAGAAGTGGTACGACTTCCATAAGAGCCCTTGGCATAGCACTGCTGACTATTTCTCAAAGCAGTCACTGGTGGCCGAAGTGAAAGCCTCTGAATCAGATGTGGATTTTGACTCTGAGCCAGAACTAGAAAGGGGAAGATGGATCATTGGCGCAGAACTGAGTGCCATCGTTGCTACCACCAAGCTCCAGCTTGGTGAACCAGACGAGGTAGAATAAGGAGAACGCCTCTTCCATTCACAGATGTGGGTAAAAGGCACCCTGCTACACTTCATCATTGATAGCGGTAGCCATAAGAACCTCATCTCAGCAGAGGTCATCAAGCGACTAGCCTTGCCAACAACGCCGCACCCACAACCCTACACCATTGGATGGCTCTGCCAAGGAAGCAATCTCTGCGTTAGCCAACAATGTCGATTGTCGTATGGCATCAATCCCTTCAAAGACGAGGTATTATGTGATGTTTCTCCTCTCGAAGTTTGTGATGTTCTTTGGGCCAACCTTATTTATGGAAACATCATGTTGTATATGAGTCTAGGCCTTGTAGTGTTAT
>WSFP011481617.1:0-16084 GCA_009831015.1 Picea engelmannii | reverse complement strand
TTTCCTGTCTCTTGGAAGTTCTACCAGGTTCCATGTAGCATTCCTCTCTAATGCCTTCATTTCATCATTCATTGTTTCTTTCCATTTATCACTGTTAGAACCCTTCATAGCTTCCCGATAGCACGAAGGTTCATCATCATTAGTACTTAAAGAAACTGGTGAAACAAAATCACCATACCTTCATGGAAGATTTCTGACTCGTGTAGACCTCCTTAAGGAAGTTTGTGGTTCATCCATGCTCTGTTAAATGTCATTATCATCCATGTTTTCCTCTGCAGGAACCTCTTCATGAACATCTTCAGAAACTTGTTCATGTTCACTTTCATTTGTAGTTGAATGAGTTTCAAACTGAATCTGTTGATATTTTGGTACTTCTACCTGTTTCATTTGAACATCTACATCTGATTTGATGATAGATGATTCATCAAATATTACATCTACGTTAATGGTGATCTTGTGGGCAGTAGGATCCCACAACCTGTACCCTTTAATACCATCACCATATCCAACAAAGACAAGTCTTTTTTATTTTGGGTCTAATTTAGAACGTTGATGTTTCAAAATTAGAGCATAGGCTTCACAACCAAAAGCTTTAAGATTAGAATAATTACAAGGGTGACCTGTCCATACCTCTTCTAGAATCTTGCATTCTATTTCTGTTGATGGTGATCAATTCACTAGATAACAAGCTGTAGATACTTCTTCTGCCCACAGTTCCTGCTACAAGTTGGCGTTACTCAACATACTCCTTGCTCTCTCTAGAAGAGTCTTGTTCATGCATTCAACAACTCTGTTTTGTTGAGGAGTATAGGTAGTGGTTTTATGATTATCAATCCCGAACTCCTTACAATAGTTCTCAAATTCCATTGGCATAAATTCACCACCATTATCAGTTCTTAAACATTTAATGGATCTACCAGTGCTCTTTTCTACCAATTCTCTAAACTCCCTGAAAACAGTAAATACATCATCCTTTCTTTTTAACATATAGACCCAAACCTTCCTAGAGAAATCATCTATAAAAGTTACAAAATATGATGATCCTCCATACGAAATAGTAGGGGATGGTCCCCAAACATCAGAATGGATATAGTCAAGGATTCCCTCACTGGTGTGTCTTCCGGTTTTAAATTTCTACATATTATGTTTTCCATAAATACAATGTTTGCAAAAATCTAACTTTAAAGACTTTAGACTAGGAAGTAACTTGCGATCAGATAATACCTTCAATCTTTTTTCGCTCATATGGCCCAACCGTTGATGCCACAGTCGAACAAACTCACTGTCATTCTCGGATATAGTTGTCACACGATTTGACTCAGTTCTTCCTTCTAAATGAAATAAGTTTCCAACCTTCTTCTCCTTCATGACCAATAGGATTCCTTTGTAGACCTTCATAACTCCATCTTGAACAATACTCTTATATCCTCCAGTGTCTAAGACTCCCAAAGAAATTAGGTTCTTCCTAAGCTTAGGTATATGTCTCACATCAGTTAGTATTTTAATACTTCCATCAAACATCTTAATTAGAATGCTACCAATTCCCACAACTTTACATGATATATCAATTCTCATGTAAACAATTCCATCATCTATAGACTGGTAAGTAATAAACTAGTGTCTATGAAGAAACATGTGATTTGAAGCACCGAATCTAATAACCACTGTTGATCATGATGTGAAACAATACTAATTGATAAGACTTCATCATTCATACCTAAACCTATTGTTGAACTTGTTTCAGTTGCATTCACTTCTTTCATTTCTTTTGGAGGGTCCTCTTTGGAGGCTTGTTGTCGCTTCCAACAGTCCTTATTCAGGCGTCCCGATTTGCCACAAATCCAACACTTAAGATTTCTCTTTTTTCCCTTCGACTTTGACCAAAAGAAATCCCTCTGACCCTATCCTCTTTATTTAGGTTTGCCTCTGACCATCATCACCTCAGATGTAGAGGTTTCTGAATTGGTTTTCTTCCTTGTTTCCTCAAACAATAGTGCTCCAACAAGAACATCAAACTCAATACTTTATGTTGTGATGAAACTAATAGAGGTAACAAAGTGATCCCATGATGTGGGAAAAGAACACAATAATGTAATTTCCTTGTCTTCAGAATTGAATTTTACTCCCATGCGAGTCAACTGAACTAAGAGGGTATTAAAAGTATTTAAATGATCAACTATTTTCGTACCTTCCTTCATGCGCAAACTATACAATTTCCTTTTCAGGAAGATCTTGTTCGTCAAGGATTTCTTCATATACAGGGTTTCCATCTTCGTCCATAAACCAGTTGTTGTCTTCTCCGTAAACATTTTGAACAAAACATCATCGACCAAACACATGTGTATGGCACTAAGTGCTCTCGCATTGATATCATCCCAATCTTCATCGGTTATGGTCACGGGTTGATTTTATTTTCCCAAAATCATCTTCACCACGCCTTGTTTCACAAGAAGATCATGCATCTTAACCTTCCAGATCTAGAAATTGTTCTTGCCATTGAACTTCTCAATTGCAAATTTAGCACTCTGAGTTTTCGCCATTTTCAATAGATCGTGGCGGCTCAGAGAAGAAGCACAATGCGAAAAATTTAACAAATCGTCGCACCTTTTGATAGCACAGATCTACGTCGTTATCCGAATCTTCGTCATGCCCTTTATGAGGAGATTCCTGAATCTATTACAAAGACATCATGCCTCACCATTGCTCCATGATTTGGACTGTTGTTGCTCCTCTGAATTCACATATGTAAGACCATTCAAAAATATTACAATGTAGCAGAGTATGATCGATTCCAAACCCACAATGAAAAAAAACACACAATGGAAAAAAACGTTCCTAGAACAAGAGAATCAGAAATTGTGCCCACTACAAGAAAAACGACGATAACCCAGCCTTGATTTCGAAAGTGAAAAGATAACCCAGTGCTGATTTTGGAAGTGAAAATCTAATTCTCCCCTTACGGTGATAACCCTGCGCCGAAATCGAAACTATTTCTCCCCTTACGTTGATAGCCAAGCGTCGAAATCAAGAGAGAAAAACGTATAAGGTTAAGAGAGGATCGACGCTCCCTCTGTGTATTGTGACTAATTCTAATCAAACAACAATGCTCCCACAAAACAGATAGCACTCCTCTTCCACGGTTTGGAATGGCACTGCACCTCCTTTGATGGATGACTAATCTGGCACTGCTCCTACTCTCTATAAAATCACGATCAACACCACATATCTGGCCTCACGGGTCTCCAACGGTGCTCTGATACCAATTGTTAATCATGGAGCCACCAAAACATAAGCTAAAATACCATATCACACAGTAGAAACAATACAAAACAAAACACTAAAAATGCAATGGAAACAATACAAAAGGTATCACACATATAACTCAGAGATTTACATGGTTCACCCAAACGTTGGGCTACGTCCACCAAGAAGCTATCGATTGTCTTATTGTTCATAAAATGGAGAGTTACAGCAGGCTCAATCTCCTCATCTCTGATAGCCTCTATGGGCATACTTAATTTATAGAAATTACAGAAGAGAATGACTATTGAATTCACTCCTATCCTTGGTCTAATTTAGTTACAACCAATCGCAAAATAGTAGGATTTGAAAAACTATTCAAGGAATAAATTTGTTGTCATCAATTCCAACAATATGCTCTGTGATTTAATATTTCCAATTTGGTATCAGAGCTCAAGAGAGAGTGAGATACAGTGTTGTATCAATCCATCGGTGGTATGTGCATCTAAGAGGATGCCATTGATGTTTAAAGTCAAAAGACATGAGAAATCTATGATTTCATGGAGAGGAGCCACTGCGATTAGTTTCAGCGTGATTAGTTTCCACTGTTGAGATCAGTTACATGTTGAACGCTGCCACAACTCTATAATTTGACATGGGATTTAATACTGGGTTTTGGTTTTCAATTGAAAGATCGTTCCATTGATCGCAGAAAGAGAAGAAGCCACCATTTGATAGCGCTAGCATTCGCATGCCAGTTCATTATTTCGACTGTTGGATCTTGAGGGAGGGAACATATAAGAGATTAGGGAGGGTGCATATCATTGTTGTCACCACCAATAGTTGGTTTCATCGTTGATCGTTGACAAAGAAAAAATATTGTGTCCCCAATCAAGACACTCCAGGAGACAGAGACAAGACTTACCATTCCTGCCAGATTTTATATTATTAAAGCATGAGAAGATGTGTGTGATTCATCTTGTACTCATGCCCAAGTGATCCATCTAGTACTATTGTTTATTCGCTCATCTGCATTAAAAAATAAATAGCCTTGTCTAAGGAAAGAGGGAGATGCTACAACAAGAGGTATTTATTTTCTGATTAAGTTATTTGATATGGAGAATATTGCATTGGAAAAATTTAATGGTCTCAACTTCCATACTTGGAAAGTAAAGATAAAACTTCAAATGATGCATAAGAATTTATGGGGAATAATAAAAAGTACAAAGAAGGAACCTACAGATCCCAGGAAATTAATTGAATGGGAGAAAAGAGAGGATACAGCCAAGTCCATTCTTGGACTGCCTCTTGCAGATTCCCAACAACACCTAATAAATTTAGAAAAATCTTCTAAAGAAATGTGGGAACAATTGAGTCAAATATTTTGGGGAAAAGGCTGTAAATGCCAATTTTTCATTAAAATTACAACTATTCAAATTAAAAATGCATGATGAAGTATCATTGTGTTGTCACATAAATGATCTAAAGTATTTTTTAGCACAGTTGCTAGAGATTGAATCTAAATTCGATGAAGATGATGCAAAAGCAATTTTGTTGAATAGTTTATCTCCAAAATATGACAATGTTATCTTTAATTTAACTCAATTACCCTCTCGAACTATGGATGAAATGATTTCATCACTCTTAGCAGAAGAAAAGAGGATGAAGGAAGGTGACACATAAGTCAATTCATAAGCTGAAATTGCACTATTCTCCAAAGAGAAGAACAAATAAAATATTGAATGCTTCTGTTGTCGAAGATGTGGGCATACAACAATGAATTGCAAAACACGTGATATGGATCTTCTAAATGGGAAACTAAAAGATTTAGCTAACATAGTTGAGGACTCACTAGGTGTTATGCATGAATACTCATCCAGTGATGATGAAACTCCTCAATAACCTCTCAAAATTCTCTAGAATATAGTTATTGGTTATATATGTTAGATATATGTATTGTAAACTCTTGATTCTTTTTGTACTTCAGTGCTTTAGGAACAAATAGTTATATTTGTATGTTTGTGAGTTTGTGTACATGATACAAGTCAGAATGTATGATTGACTCCTAGACTATTTTTCGAAGTATGTCTAGAATTGCCAATCACTACAGTTGCATTAATGATGGTTAGAAACTAGTATATCTTAGATGAATGAAGTGTCATCTTGAAATGTGTGTGAGAAAGAGCATTGTCCGTAGAATTCAGAAGAAGATATAAATGTTGATGGCATCCAAATCAAGACAAAATCATGTATTTTTATTTTCAGTACCAATATTTGTAATGTGAGCAATAAGGGAGGGTGTTAGAAATATTGCGTACAATAGGATTGGTTAGGATTTGTTGAGGATTTGTTGGAGGTTGTTGAGAGATTCTCTCAACCTCTCTCTCCACATTTGGAATAAGTTGGATCTGACAACATCTTTATAAGGTTGATGTAATTCAATATTCAGTAAGGTTGATGTAATTCAATATTCGGTGTGTAATATGAATATATTATTGTGTTTTATTTATGCATATATGCTCTGTGCTTTAATATTTCCAATTATTAGATACATCATCATGGAATCTTTATCTATTTACTAAAGAATCCATTTTATTTGTGTTAAGATGGGATATTTTTCATAAATATATCCATAAATCCTTGACAACTCTCGAAGGAAAAGTGTTATGTTATTAGATACATCATCATGGAATCTTTCTCTATTTACTAAATAATACATTTTATTTGTGTTAAGATGGGATATTTTTCATAAATATATCCATAAATCCTTGACAACTCTCGAAGGAAAAGTGATTGACCTCTTCTTCATCATTGATAATTGATAAGAGGGATCTATTAAATTTTTCAAAGAGGCAATTGTTAAAATGTGTCAACTAATTTCCCATTGATTGGATATGGGCGGATGGATAGAGGCATGGTGTGTGGAAGACTGTGAGGAAAGGTTGTTAGCATGTTTTTGGTTGTTTTATTTCTCCCTTGAACAATAAGATAATTGATTATCATTGCCCCATGGATGTTTCCCTTTAGAAGGGTTTTACCATGTAAATCATTATGTTCTTTGTGTGATTTTTGTTGTCTCTATATTGTTTTCCATCAAATCTATTTAGTTTATGCTTTCTTTGTTTAAGAAGTGGTATCAGAGCAAGTGATCCAAGCAGATCTGTGTGAGTTCAAGAGAGCCATTGAGTGAGATATGGCATGTGAGGGAAAGTTCCTACTGAACCTATACATGGAGATTTGATCTGAGCACTGGAAGAGATCGATTATGTGCCACATACTGGAACAGGACAAATTCATTGTAGGGGGGTGATATTTTTTTTCCTATTGCTCCTCGAGCCTTTTTGGAGGTGTTGAAACAAAGTTTATTTTTTCTTCTTTTAACCTTAAACTCAATTTTTCTTTGGTTATCGAGCATCCCTTAGTTCTAAAAAGTCTTTCAAGAGTTTCACGTTTCAGGGTTCGACTATTCATGAAGTATAATTTTTAAATAACAACCCCAAAGTCCCAATACCAAAGTCTTGAAAAGTGATTATTTAAAATAAATTAAACCGAATTAAAAGGAATAATTAAAAACGTTTAACAACTTTCTAAGCTTTTTGTATTTTCTTTTTCAACCATCTCAACTTAAACAATAGTTCAAAGTCCCGATGCGCTTTTTTACGAAATTCCTTTTTAATCGTGATTAATTAAATTTTAAACATACTTAACAAATCGTTAATCAGACACATTTCAAAAAATCAAAGACTTATCACTCTTTCGCACTCAAAAAATCCCGAAGCCTGAAATCCCGAAAGTATTAAGTGCTTAAGAATAATGAACTTAACATTAAAACAGGGTTAATGATATTAAATGACTTTTTGTGTTTCACTATTTGGGAGTTTTTGAAGACATTCCTTTCGAAATCCCAGTTTTGAATCGCCAATATTTGGCAAAACTTATTATAAATTAATGAAATATCTTATAGTGTAAGACGTGTATCTCTAGACGTACTCTCCGCATTAAGGCGAATGAATTTATTGGCCGTAGAAAGACAAATCTAATTAAGGCAGGCTAAAGGCGAATAAAGGTTTCTAATTCAAATTTCTTACTCAATTTAAGTAAATTAGCAATTTGTATCTGAGAAAACTTACACCTTTTTCTCTGTAACATCTACTCGTTTCTTATCGCATGTATCATGGCACCTAGGAAAACGTAGAAAATGAATGATGACGCCAGTGAAATCTCAGGTCTGATTCGGATGTTATATATGATACTACACCACATGTTATAGATTCAGTCCGGTCCTGGATGCAAATTTTTGAAATATTGGAGCATGAGGTTAGGAATTGACCCGACGATTTCAAAAACGAAAAGACTAAAAATAAACTCAGAGATATAGCAGAGGTCAAGCTTCATAAAATAGCCACACGGCCTAAGCTCATGCCATACAATGACAAGATAAACTTGGCTCTAATGAACACCGATGTGCATACCAAGAGTATCACGAACCATCAAAAGGTCATCGTTGGCTCGTTCAGGCCAAAACATATTCTAGTAATGTATAAGCTATCCTCTATTTATAAATATATTTATAATGCCAAATTTGTAGAAGAATTTCAAAGAAAGGAGTGTACAGAATTTGACCAAACATATCCAGATATAATCAAAGAATGGTGGGGAATTCTAGCAAAATTTAGAGCTAATACCCATGGCATCTATGCCACAATATCGTTTAATGAATACATGGTTTATATAGAAATGATGTTATGTAGACTATTTGGGAGGAAAATCCCTACCCATTTTCCCACGGGATGGGTGCAAATCATACATGAGGTGGCCGAGGGTTACACTTTCAACTGGGATAAGATTTTATCAGATAACCTAACCAAAGAGATTGCAGAGTACCAAATGGAAAAGTCAAAGTGACAACCTGTGTCTTTTTATATGTCTGCATATATTATGGATGCTATATATTATATGAACCCTTTCCCTTTGATGAATTGGAAATGGAATTCAACTTGTGCAGAACCCATCCATATCTATCACTCTCAGCAATGGGAAGAGAAAGAAAAATATTTCTTTTACGAGATCTGTCACTATGCAGTGATACCTGTGCATCAAATATTGTATGGATACCCACCCCCTCAGATTTTAGAGAAAATCATGGGAAACCTCAATACCGTTGCTGATTGGTTTATCGAAGATAATTTCTCTTATGTAAGAGTCTTTGGTTGTTTCATTCCCCCCCATGATCTCCCTAAATTTATCTCTGACAGACTGGTGAGCAGGGAAGTGGCATACCAGATAATAACAGGAGGCATTGGTACAGAGTTAAAAGCAGCTCAGAAGAAATTCTGGCCAGTTTTTCCTATACAGATTGGGAAGTTTTCATTACTTAATCCTTGTCATTCTAAAGTGGAAGTTGCAGGATTAGAAGACATTAAGCTGGTAGATATTGAACTCAGAAAGCGCGATCCATATCAAATTGTGGGAAATCAACTAGCTCATTGCAACATGAAAAAGTTTGAGCATGAAGACTCCCCCTGTGACAACATATTCAAAGGAGCCAGAGCATATGAGGAGATATTAGAGAGAGTCTAGGCGTTTCCCCCTGACATGCAGACCATCTTTCTTGCTTTCCATAAGAATAAATGAAGTGGGTTTCCAAAAATACTACAAGGAGAATCAATAACCTCTCCTTCGGAACAAGAAGAGATACCTCCAGGTTTCGAATCAAAATATCAAGATAAAGGGACTACAGAGGAGAAATCAAAGAATCCTGAAGGGTATTCACAAAGATCAGAAACATCGTGGACAGAGCATCCAGGGTCTGAAGCAAATTCCAAATCCAAGACTCCTTTAAAATCAGATCAAACGATTCCTCCTTCATTGTCAACTATCCCTGTCGATAGTCCCAAAACAACAGAACGAACACAACTCACAGAGTTGGGAAGCCCTATTGCATCATTGACTCCTTTACAATAAACTTTTGGGACTCCCCATCTAGAAATTATATATGTAAGTGACCTTACTCCAATCTCTAGAGAATATATACCTTCCTCTAACTACTTTTTCAGTAAGAAGAGGAAAGTTGTATTGAAACAGGAAATGCATTTGAAAGAAGGCACAATTGTAAAGAAACACAGAGTGCTCGTAGATGGATAGAACCTAGAAGAGGAAGATTTCACCACAGAGGTAGCAGGCTCTATGGGAGACTTGGGAACGTCTAACTTATTTTCAGTTGAAAATACGAAAACAAGGTTGAAGCAGAAGAATCAGATGATAGCCCAGTTGCAAAGTCAAATAAGGAACTCAGAGAGTAGTATTAGAGAGGAGATAAACAAAGGGTTGGAACAAGCTCGAGTCATTGACAAACAATAAATCCAACTTCTCAAGTCTAGCTTGGATGAGATGTATAAGAAGATGCAAGCCAATCAAGGGTAGGTCATCCAGCAGGAAGAATTAGCAAGGTAGTTGCAGGATAGGTTGAATTCTATTCAAAATTAGGTGATATATTTAAAAAAAATTCAAGCCCAGGCACTAGAGGTGCATATGAAGATAGAAGCAAAGCAACAAAGATTGATTTCTAAAGTAGAGGTTATTCAGAACTATTTTTGAGAAGTAATTCAATCTTTCGATAACATTGTTTTCAAAGAAAAAGAGGCTAAAGCACCCCAGACTACTTTTCAAAAGGCAGTTGTAATTTCAACAAAAGAAGAGGTATCAAAAAATCCAAGGTTGTTTGTCACAGAGCAAATCAGGGGTGATATCATGCTTAAAGTATGGGAGGCCAACATAGTCGAAAGCAAGAAAATGGTCGAGGAAGTCAAGGATGATTGCAAAGAGAACTTCAATTTGCTAGACAAAGGATCATTAGGCATTGGAAAAGACAATTGTCCTGGGCTACTAGGACAGATCAATATTGTAAGACATCAACTGAAACTCAAAGAGAACTTGAATGAAATTCAGATTGAAATTTTGCAATTAAAAGATATTGATGTTACCCAAATAGACAAGTGGTTGGTTAAGTTTTTTGAAAAAGGGATTGAAGACCGATTTCCAAAAATTCAGAGGAATCTTTATCTATTCGAGGCAAAGGATATACCAGAGCCTCCTAGATTTTTAGTGCATTTTCTAGAAAAATATATTGAATGTCTCAGACCAAAAGAAGGAGATACTTCAAAGAAGCAATGAAGTATCATATTGTAGGCTCATATTATCAAGATGATAGAGAAATAAAAGATAACCATTCAAACAGTTCAAGTTTTCATTTTTGTAACCGTTAGCCCCTAGGAGTCAGGAAATCACCAACTGTCAAGAATTGGTGACTTTGTATAAATATAATTTCATGATACTGAGAAAAGGATTTTTTGCGGCCGATTGTACTATAGAAGTTTTCTTCATTTATGGTGATTAATGAGAATACAAAATGGAGATTCCAGATTATGTCGACCTTGAGTTATGTGTTCCTCTTTAATTTCATTTTCAGTATCTTTCCCTTATATTTCTTTGATGAATGTTTAGCTGCAATTTAGTACAACATCTATTGTGGTTAAGAGTTATTTGGTTATCTAATTGTTTACAATTTTTCCTCTGTGTTTTCTATTAGCAGGCTCAAGACTTGTAGATTATTCAGATTACTATATTTTTATGCTTCATTAGAGATCTCTTGTCTTTCTTCTTCCCTTGTTGCAAAGTGAGATCCCTCCATGATTGATGCCTCACATTGTTTAAACATCTTTATGTTTTTCTCCCAACACTTTCATGATTTTCGAATTTGACTTGGGAATGGGAAACGACCTCTGCAATTGTTATATTATTGATTTAAGTTTGGGAACTTTTGTCTTATAATCTGAAACAGAAATAGAAAACATGGAAAACAAAGTAATAGATTGTTTAACGTTTATCCCGCATGATTGTACCTGTTGCAAGACAACCCAATATAGAACCCAGCCTTTCAGATCAGACTAGAATTTCTTTAAAATTATTTAACACTATCTTACAGATCGAAAACACCCAGGTTTGATTAGAATGTTCATGGGTAGAAATTGAATGGGATATAAGCATCCATGAACACTGGGAAGCTAGACAGAGATAGTTAAGAAACTAGTCATAACTTTCTCTTTAGTAACTGACACATTTTATACCATAACTCTCTCTACCTTTTTCGGATGCCTAGACTTTATATTTTAAAGCCTTTAGTATAAACTCTGGAACAACATCTTTTTGGCGTTGTTGCCGGGGAGCGAAGAAACAAAATTATCTTTCCCTGGGAAGAACTACATTGACTTTTCTTTCTTTGATAGTGAAACAAAGATCGAAAACTTTATAAGGCTATTCTCAAAATTTCACTTGGCGACTCCACGATTAATAAACTGGATTTTAACCGAAAGAATACCAGAAAAAACCCCAGACAACAAACAAACTTTGCCTGTATCCAACCCTGAAAAAATTTTGAAATCAAGAAAACACCTTAAACAAACTGTCTCATCGACAAGTAAAATTTATCAACCTAAATTTACACATTTGAATACTAAAAATCCACTTGAAAATTCGAATACCCCACTCCTTTGCGGGGACTACACTGTGTACCTTGAATCGTCTCCAATATATACACCCTGTGGATCAAAGGAAACTAGCCCTTGTTTTCTGATTCCACCTTTTTCAAGTTTCCTGTCCTTCGACGATCAATTTCCCTAAATCATCTCATCCTATCTGGATACAACCGAAGGGTTACCACACCCATTTAAAAGTCCCCCTTATAATCTTCGACTTCCATCCCCTAATTTTTTAATGGCCGTGGTCGGAGAAGGTGGTGTCGGAGGTGCAAGAGGAGGATGATCCAGTCAAGGGCCACCTCCACCTCCCAGATTATTGCTAAGGTTGTTGCAAGGTATGCCCCTCTAGTTCTCCTAGTCCCCCTTCATGACCTGCCGAAGAATTACATGAAAAAACTTCCGAAATTCATGGGAGAAGGAGACCTGACCATTGTCCAACACATCAATTTCTTTGACCAATTTGCTAATATCCTCGGTCTTGAACATGAGGACATTTATTCGAGACTCCTCTTTCAAACCTTTGAAGGACAAGTGAGAACCTGGTTCCGAGGTCTAGCAACAGGATCAATAGGATCATACGATGAGTTGGAAAATGCTTTTATCAAACAATGGGGAGAAAGGAAAGACCATCTTTACTATCTAACTGAGTTTGGGGCTCTGAGAAAGAAAAATTCTAAATCGGTTCTCGAGTTTACCCAAAGATTTAATAAACTGTATAATAAAATTCTAGCTGAGGTTAAACCTTCCCAACCTTCAGCGAAGGTAACTTTTGTTGGAGATTTCTATCCTGATTTTGCTCTGTTATTGAGGGAAAGAAGATCAGTAGACCTCACCAAGATTCATGATGATGCCTTAGAAATCGAGTCAAATATGATGGCATCGGGTAAAATAAAAACAAAGTTTGAAATAGGAAATAGGGAAACCAGACCATACCGAGACCAAGCGGGACCCTCTGGATCAGGTAGGTCTTCTGAAGACAAGATGGATGACATGGTGAGGATAATTAAAGAATTGTCGAATAAGATATCAAGAATGGAATTGGATCAATCAAAGAATGATCATCTCCCAAGAAAGGATTTCAGAAGGAATCCTAACCCTCAAACACAACAAAGATAGATTAAGAGTGAGGATCAAAAGATTCAAGCTCCCTTCAAAAATGAAAAATTTATAGGAGGAGAAGACATGCAAGAGTTTGAGGAGTTAGAAGAAGATATAAATAATCTTGGTGATGACTTTCAACAACCTTATTTAACAAGACAAGATTATGAAAAATCCTTAAAAACAGAGTACAGATCTAAAAATAACAAGAACAGTGAGATTACAGAAGATTCAACCTATCAAGGAATTGTTGATGACATAATGGCTGAAATCCACCAGAAGTACAATCTGAGGTCTAGAAACAAGAATATCACCACCACCCCGGTCAAGAAAATATTACCAAGAGGGGAAACAGATGAGGCAATTTCAAAAGTGGTCGAAAAACAGATTGTTAAAACCAAGAATGTTGACACGCAGCCTACCAAGACAAAGTCAACAGAAACACCCATCGTCAACACACGGAAAGTGGAGGTTCATGTAGCTGAAACAAAAACCTCACAAGAAAAGAAAGCTGAAAAGAAGGGGATAGAAGCCCAAACCACATAGATGAACAAAACAACAGGAAATTTTAGTCTGGAAAATGAAATTAACAAAATCAAAATCCCTATACCTCTTGTCGAACTGGAAAAAAACCCAATATACAAAAAGCAAATTGCTAAATTAATTAATTTTTTAGACACCAAAAGTCAGGCTGACATGATAAATATAGAATATGACAGCCTAATATAATTTTCTATCCACATTTCGAAGGTGCTAGAGATACCATTTCCCCTTTCTATATCACACTAGCTGTGCACAATCACCTGCTCCATAATTGCATGTTGGATTCTGGAGCCTCTCACAATCTAATGCCTAAAGCCATTATGGATAGAATTGGTCTCGAAATCACTCGACCTTATGGAGATATGTATTCCTTTGATTCGAGAAAAGTCAAATGTATAGGTATGATAAAAGATTTAGTAGTTAATCTTGCATGGATACCTGTGAAAAGCATTCTAATGGATGTCGTTGTTGCTGATATACCCCCCAAAGTATGGTATGTTGTTATCCAGATCTTGGGGTGCCAAACTTGGAGGATCCCTCCAACTTGACATGACATACGCCACGATCCCTATTTTTGGAGGACAGTTCACGCGCTTGTACAGAGAAACCAGGTTGGCGTTTATGGTAAGTGACCCACTTAACCCAAATAACTACCCTGTTTATATTACTGATCAGTATCTAGGGAATTGTATTCTATCTATTGATGATAATATTGATGTATGTATAGAAAAGAAAAAAGAAAAATAAGAAAAAATAAATAAAGATGTATATAGTTCAGGAAATTGGAAAATGTTTTTTGATGGCACTTCATCTTCTGAAGGAGCAGGAGCCGGAGTGATTTTCGTGGAACCCAATGACGAATTCATTATACCTTTTTATTATAGACTACAATGGAACATTTATTATACTAACAATGTTTGTGAATATGAGGCTCTAGTCCTAGGATTAGAAGCTGTCAGAAAATTAAAGATCAAAAACTTAGAAGTCTACGGTGATGTTGAACTGATCATAAAACAAATCAATCGTCAATACCAGGCTAAGAACCCAAGGTTAATAGCTTATAGGAACTGTGCTTGGGATTTGATTGAGAACTTATTTTCATCAGTTAATGTTCATTACATCCCTAGGACTGAAAATCAATGAGCAGATTCGTTGGCTAAAGTAGCCTCAACCTTCGCACCTCCAATGGTTTTCAAACTTAAATATCATATAGAGATGATACATAGGCCCTCGATACCGAATAACATACAACATTGGCAGGTTTTTGAGGATGATGAATAGCTCATAATTGTTTTAGAAATGGTAGATGAGTTTTCTGAAACACATGTCGACTAGGAAAACCAGAATGATCTTGCTTGGATCATGTAGGAAGGGGAAGATCCCCAAGAGTTTTGTTGGTTGTGGAGCCTGATTATCTTCCTGATTCAGAGGTCCTTTCTTTCAGCCATGTTTATACCCCATGAAGTATTTACACCCCATAAGTATGTACACTCTTCCACGCGGGGGAGTGCAGAGGGGCAGTACCCCCTCTACGGGGTCTGGGGAGGCTATCCCCTCGGCTAGGGGGTCTGGGGCAAAGCGGGCCCCCAACAAGGGTTCGGGGGCGAAGCCCCCGAAGAAAAAATTTCCTTGTAAATGTATATTGTTTTTCTAACAACTGGTATTGGAGCGAAAGGTAACTCGCAGGAAAAGAGGGTTCCTGGTTCGAGTGGGAGCAATGACGGAAGATGGAAAGTTTAAGTTCGAGAAATTTAATGGCCAAAACTACCAATTATGGAAGATGCAGATGGAAGATTATTTATATCAAAAGGATCTATTCCTACCATTGGGTTGAGTAGCAAAGAATTCGACGTCCATGAAGGACAAAGAATGGGAGATTCTTGACAGAAAGGCTCTAGGAACGATACGATTGAGCCTGGCAGCATCTGTGGCTTTCAATATTTCCAAAGAAAAGACAATGAAGGGTTTGATGGATGCATTGGCCAAATTGTATGAAAAACCCTTGATGTCCAATAAGGTATTTCTAATGAAGAGATTATTTAATATGAAGATGTCAGAAGGTGGGTCTGTTGTAGATCATTTAAATGAATTTAATACGGTTACTAATCTTGATGATGAGGTCAGGGCTCTTCTAATCTTGTGCTCATTGCCAGAAAGCTGGAACAGCTTGGTCATGGTTGTTAATAACTCTGTCTGTAGTTCAAATACTTTAAATTTTAATGATGTTGTTGGTGTTATCCTTAGTGAGGAAATGCGACGGAAAAGAACAGGTGAGACATCAGGTAATGCGTTGAACATGGAGAACAGGGGAAGACAAAAGGATAGAGGAAAGCGCTCAGGGAACCGCAAGAATTCTAGGAAGGGCATATCCAAATCCAGACTTGGAAAGATAGAGTGTTGGAATTGTGGGAAGAGAGGACATCTGAAGAAAGATCGCAGAGCTCCAAAGAAACAAAGAGATGGACAACATGAGAGAAATCAGGAAGCAAATGTAACAGGTGATGTGTTACAAGATTCTTTGATTATTTCTGTAGATAATATTTGTGAGTCTTGGGTAGTAGATTCAGGGGATTCATTTCATGCCACACCCCATAGGAAACATTTTCTAGATTATGTTCAAGGTGATTTTGGACAGGTTCATTTGGGTGATGATGCACCATGCAAAA
>WSFP011481614.1:0-16084 GCA_009831015.1 Picea engelmannii | reverse complement strand
AGATGTAGAAGGCACTTCCTTCAATGCTTCTTTTCCTTTGTTGTTCTTTGAAGTTTTCGCTTGAATCGTGCTCTTTCGTTCCAAGTAGTCTTCATACAACACCTTCACCATCTCGGCCATGGCAAACACCAAATCTCTGAACTTCTTCTCATCTTGAGAAAATCCTCCTGTAGATGCCATTTTCCTCATTGAGATGTGCTCTTCCCTGGTTAACATGCAAACTCAATTCCAAACATCAACTAGCTCTGATACCACTTGATCCGTCAGGATTTTTCGAAATGACTTATGGTTGAGTTTTATTCGCATGCATTAATTAACCATTGGGAAACTTTAACGAAAGAGAGAGAAAAGAAAAACGCATTATACAGCCATAGAAATATATGCAAATCTGAAATGCAATAAAGAACAACAAACCATAATGCACAAGTTTGATAACGGAGTTCGACAACTTTGCCTACGTCTCCGGGCCTTTTCTCTGTGAGGGAGGCTTCTCTATTTCTTTTCAAAATCTTATTAGTACATCTTTACAATGCCGAATGGCTTCTATAATGACCTGGTCATGTTCGCCATGATCTCTAGAATCTTGCACAACTTACGGCACCTAAAACGGATGTCCCGAGCTCTCAGAAATCGTCTGACAGCATCTCTACCTCAACAACTTCCTTGCCTCAAACTGGCTTAGACCTGGCTTTGCCTCAGCATCTTTGCTCTCCAAAACTGTCCAAAAAGCTCTCCAAAGGCTCTCAAAAGGTGACCAAATGGCCTCAACATGGCCTTAGTTAAATAGTGGGAAAGTTGGTTGTCAATCTCCAACTTCCTCCCAAGAATCAGGCTGTAAAAAAAGCCCAATAACTCCCAATTATGAGTTAATTACATTAAAATTAATGAAAGTGGTTATAAAAACCCACTTATAACCATATTATAGTTTTTAAAATGGGCTTTAGCCCCCAAAGGCTGGGCGCGCCCTCTTTAAACGGTCATATGGTGGTTCATGTGGCCACGCGCTTAGCGCGGACCACCCCCTTTTGCGCGCCCTGTTGTATCCGATCCTGGTCCCATGGCATATAGTCATATGACCACGTGGCTTAACCATTATAACCACATTTCAAACCGCCCCGCGCACACAATTCTGGTCACATGGCACACATAAAACCTCGGGTTAAACGTATTACAAAAACCGTTTAAAAAAAAACATTGAAACACTCCCGTGCACGTTTTAATAAAGTGGTCATATGTAATATGACCCATGGCTTATTGCTTATACCCGCGCCAATCGTAAACATTCATAATGGTCACATAACGATGTATAAACCGGGGTCGGGGCCAAGCCCTGGCCCGACCCCCCGCCGAATAACACAACATACATATTCAAATAAACATTGCATCATATGATTACCAAGAACCACCGGCGGGGCGGGTGGCTAGCCCAGCCCAGCCAGTCCTTTCGGCCACCCGGAGGTCACGGGTTCAATTCCCGTCTGAGCCATAAACCAAAGTTTTATAAAAACAAACAACCAATAATACGATGCCACGTGGCAGCCCGCCACTCGGCCACATGGCGCTTTCAAAACCAATCACAACCTGACACGTGTCAGTCGCCCATTGGTCCACGTCACTTGCCGCGTCGTCTTCCGTACGTCCAGTCATCTGCCATGTCAGCCCTGCCGTACTCTCTGTCAACTTGCCATGTTAGCTGCTGACGTCACCCGTGCCACGTGTCACCCTTCCAGTGGTGACACGTGGCACCTCGGTATTGGTCCAGCCGTACGCCAAAAATTCAAAAAATGCCTGACACGTGTCACCTTCCGGTGCTGCCACATGTCCTATACAGAACCTGCCACATGTCGTCGTACGGACCTGCCACGTGTCATCGTACGAACCTGACACGTGTCCTGTATGGACTGTACGGACAGGTACAGTCAGCATCCCAAAATTTTTCCTGTTTGGCTTGGCGGACAGAATGCGATATCTTCTCCATACGGACTCCGTTTGAGATAAAAATTATACCACCGGAATCAGGAAGACGAGCCAGATGCAATGGTGTTAGTTTCGTCGGATTTTGAGCACTTTCATTTTTGAGAATTTTTCATGCCCTGACAGCCTTCTGAATCCGATTTCGGATCATTCATAATTTAAAAAATATATAAAAATAATATTGTAAATTTACAAAAAATACACCACACTAGAACAACGTTTTCTCTACAATTATAGAAGTTTTTGTAATTAAGGTCCATCATTAAGGTACTCAACACCTACTCAAACAAATACATATACCTTATATTTTGCTACAAAAATAACATATCATTGTTTTAAAAAATAAAATTTCACATCTAATTATTAGTAATTTATATCAATAAAAGTTGTATATTCTAAAAGATAATTCAATTTATTCTTACACCATATTAAAATTCATTGTAAAAGTACCTTGAATAATCCTTCCAAATTAACAAGTTGTTGTTTTTCCATGTTTTCATTTCCAATAAATTGTCATGAGAGACCATCATTAACTTGCACTAACCCAATTATAAATTATTATTTAGTCATATAATAGAATTTATATATTATTAGTTAATATTATCGAATTTGGGGTTTTTCTTTCTAATATAAATATAAATACTAATCTAAAGTAATTAATTTCTTAATATTTTTTTAATATTTGATAAACCAAAATTTATTTTAACAGTTATAAAAAAGATATAATTTACTATTTAATATTAAAAAACACAAATATATGATTAACCATAAAATTATTAACATATTAATATTTATGGATTTATTAAAATATAACTATAAATTTGTATTATTTATGGATTCATATATTTTTATGATAATGTTCACAAATTCATGACAATTAATAAATTTATAACTTCATGTTTAATTATTCTATTTAAGTTATATATTAATAGACTTGTAATTTTTTTTTGTAAGCTAGAGAGTATTACCTTTCATTAGTTAAAATTAGAGTACATAGAATCCAACAAAGGAAATTGGTCCATGAACATAATGTCCAAAAGTAAAGTCCATGAAACAAAAATTTAGAAAAGTTTAACAAAACCAAAGTGAAGGAAGTTGATCCATGACCATAATGTCCAAAAGTGAAGTCCATGAAACAAAAATTTAGAAAAGTTTAACAAAACCAATAATAAGCCTAATGTCTCAAGCACTATCAAGAAAAAAAGAAATTGTGAGAGAGACAAATGCCTAAGTATCATGGTGTCGCCTTAGCCAAGTGGGCATTGTCCTCGTTCCTAGATGGCCATTATAGGATGATATCATCTTGACATGGAGACTCCCCAAAACACTAATTCTTTGAAGGAGGAGAGAGGGAGTCCAACATGATATCTAATTTCACTTTCATCTCCTCCTGCCATAATTGTTGTTCCAATATGCCACTCCTTAACTGAAAGATGAGACTTAATTGGTGCTCTAAGAACTAGCAAGTGGGACTTTCTCTATCATTTTTGGGGGTCTTGGTATTCTCCTTATGATTTTGAGAGCCTTCAGATACTCCTACAATACTAGGGCCAATATAATTGGAAAAATGAGGGACCGAGGATGAAGGAACAAAGGTGGCTAAAGATCCTTCCTGCTAATCAAATATTGGACCAGTAGAATTCCCCACTGGATATGGATCCTCCCAAATATTTGGACAACTCCTTATCTTGACATCTTCCTGGTTTCCTCATGGACCTTGAAATTCATTTGTTTGTTGGGTTTGATCTCTCCATTAGTGCTTTCATTTTTTTCTCTGGGCCATCAAACTCATCCTCATATTAAATGTTTGTAAACATTGTGTGTCCACGTTTTCCTCCAATACCAATACATAATCTATTTCCTTTGTGCACCCATCCTCATTCACAAGGTATTCTAGAGAATGGGAAAATAACAAAAAGGTTGAGAAGAATGGTAATTTATCTTAGATAAGAGTGGGAAAATTTATCCCAAAGACAATGAAAGGAGATCAATGATGGATTTGTTGAGTGTTTTCTATTTTCATGGCAAACATACTGATATAAAGGGTGTGTCTAATCCTTCCTTTCTTTTCAACTATTGGTCTGTAGAGGTAATAAATGTTGTTGGAGTCACCTGTACTTGGAAGTAATAGAAAAATATCCATCAAAATCTTCCGTGGGAGAAGTGAATTCCTCTAGTTGGTGTCTTCAAGGGGCACCAATCACATCGGCATTAAGAACTTGGTAACACCCCATTCAAGGGAGGTGATTCTTCGTTCCATTTCCACATATTTTGATAACATAGGGTGAACAAGATTATGATTTTCAGCAAACTTTGCCTTATATTCATGGAAATCAACTCCATCATTGTCTAGTTTTTCCACAATATAATTTTCCTCCCACATAACATATGAAGGGATGAGAAAAAAATGGGGGAGAAACATATATTTTAGGTATTCCAATTTGTGGAGAAGAAGTCGTATTGGAGAAATATTTTCTAGGTTTGGTCCATTTATAATCTTGGAAAAAGTGATATAATAATCTGAGAATCCCCTCCAACTATGACTCTTTGGAATCCATAAGAAGAGGCCACAGGAAATCATTTGAGGAAGGCCCAAAGTTTTGTAGATTTTTTGGAATCATATCCCAGACTACCAGCAAGAATGTTGCAACTTTCCCCATTCTCCTTCCTGAATACAATACCAAAGCATGGAAGATTAGGATTACCATTGGATGATCCATAAAAAATGAGCTTAATGAATCCTAGTGGGGGCCTTTTCCAAGAGGATGAACTATTATGAGGAGGGAAGCGAGTGGTATCTCAAGAGAGGGATAATTCCAAACATATATCCTAGTTGATGAGGATGTCTTTCTCATTGGATTCACAAGATAAATCCTCCTTGGACCATTTTTTATTTCTTACCATTTCTTGTACATTCCTCCTTATCTTAAGCCATATATCATGAGCTAGTAATTACTCAAAGAGAAACGTTCTTTTATTATCCTCTTTCCATATTTTTCACACCATGAAACAAGGTAGCAACCTTGAGATACGATTTAAGATATGATTTTTGAAAGGGAGGATCCTCCATTGTTCTATAATTTCAAGGATGTTATTCCATTAACATTCCTTGGTTTACATTGTACTAAATATTTGATCTCAAAGAATACAACTAAAGTGTCATTGATTGAGGAGGTGTTCCATTGATTCCTCATCATTCTAGCAAAGAGGGGAAACTGAAGGTCCTATAAAGCCCTCCCTTTTAAGGTTGTCCCATGTGAGGATTCATTTATGCACTAGAAGCCAAACAAAGGTGATAACATTTGGCCAAAGATTCTCCTAAGAGATGTTGCACCAAATTTCATCCATGATCACAAGATGAAAATGAGCTTTGAATACATATTCTTCTTTTATCGTGAAAAATCCTTTAGAAGAATGACCCTTGCGAAGAATGTCTAGTCTGAGCCCCATTCAATTTTTTTTGAGAGCCACCTCATTAGCCAAGGGATTACATCCACCTCTTAGGCAAGTCCCAAATCTTGGTGAGAGGTTTTCCATTCTCTCTAGGGTGGGTGGTACAAGGGTTCTTTCGAAAGTATTTGACATTATGATATTAATTTTTCTACATCATATGAAAGACCCCCTGTGTATGTTCCTGATGTTGAAGCTATGGAAATTTTTTCCAAGAGTCCTTCCAAAATAAAGAATCTTCTCCATTTCAAATTTCCAAAAATGCATGTTCATGTTCCTGGACTATCGAGTTGTTCAACAAAGCTTCATTCCATATCATTGATCCATTGTGATGCTCATTATATATGATTAGGTAAGATTTTGTTATGACAGGGTTATATTTTTGTCTCCAAAGTTTTCACCAGAGATCTCCTGGATGTTTTAACCAATGCCACCAAATCTTGGCGCCCATAATTTCATTTAAAGTAACCCATTTTTTTCCTTCTTTGGTTCCTTTCCAGAGAAACCTTCTTTATATTTTGTGGATGATAATGATAATGAGAATATTTGTAGGGGTGGATAAATATGAAAAAAGATAAATCGGTATGGCTTGAAGCACCAATCACCCAGATATATTGAGAGTACGAAAATTCTAGGAAATAAGGTGCCTTTCTAAATAGGAAAGGAGATGCTCCCAAGATTCAGTGTATCTGACATTATTTAGGAGGGAAATGCCAAGATATTTCGATGGAATGGAGCTCTAGGAGAGGAAAAAGAGTCAGGTTATGTGGGATTGGACCTCTTGGGGGTATTGAAGAAACAAATATTTGATTTTTCATTGTTAATGGTTGTGCCCAAGGCCTCACAAAAATGTTTCATGATGTCACAAATTTTAGGGATTCATTATCAGTAAGAGAGCCCATCATCATGGTATCATCCATGAATTGGTTGTGAGAGACCAACGTATAAATAACATGCAAAGGGAGACCTTAGGGAGAGCCATCGACTATGAAGTATTTGATATAATGGTTGATACCTTCAGCCATGATGAAAATTAGAAACAGGGAGAAAGGATCCCTCTAACAAATACCTATGGATGGAGAAAGTGTTTTAGAAGGGACCCCATTAACTAGGATAGAAAAAAAAGGATGAGGAAGTAAGATTGAGGATCCAATGAACCCAGTCTTCACTAAAGCCAAAACCAAAAAGGAGGGATGTCATATATTTCCGGCTAAGATTATCAAAATCTTTAGAGATATCTAGCTTAATAAGTGTGAAAAATGGAGGCTGATCAGGTTTTGGTGATTACAAACGATGAACACAAAAATGAAAAGACCACGCTATTTGTCGAATCATGAAATGTGAAAAGGCTGTGGGCCCAACACTTTGGGTTTTGGGGTTCGGGGTTTGAAAACACCGAATGAAAAAACAAAACAAAACAACAATCACTGAATCGTGAAATGCGAATAAACTGTGGGCCCAACAATTTCAGGTTTCTGTGTTTGGTAAAGCAAAGGAACTCCACACACTTTTAATAAGTGAACTACGAAATGTGAAATAACAAACTTATAATTAAAATGATTTTTCAATTCATATACGCTCCAACAAGTAATCTTGGGATAAATGTAAAACCAGAGTCCCAATTGGTAAAAAACAAGAAATTACTGCGTTTGTTAAAAAATGAATTTTTATCAAGAGATAAAATGAGTTTACAAACTCAGTAAAATATAAACGCAGAGTAGAGCTCCAAATACAAAGTAACCAATTTGATTCAAAAATGTTTTCAAGATGTCTCACCGATTACAATTTCGACTCTAGTATTTAAACACAAAAAATTGCCCCTTCGATCTTCTAAAGGATTTTAATCAAGGCGATGTTAAAATTCGGTTGCCTTGAATGGTTAAGGCGGCCACCGCTTAGAGTAATTAAATCTTTGAGTCTTGAGGAGTCAAGACGGCCACCGATCCACCACTATTCAGATGGTGAAATGATTAATCTCTAACATACTCCCTCTTAATCATTTCAGAACCAAAAAATAAATAAAACATGTGAAACAAAATTGTTGTAAACAATGTATTACAACTTACAAACCCCAATGTTTCTTCTATGGATTTTAAACAGTTCATTTCCCAAAGGATTTGTAAATATGTCTACAAATTTTTCTTCAGACCTGCAAAACTGAACATAAATTTCTTTGCCATTTATCAGTTCACAAATGAAATGATACCTTGTATCAATGTGCTTAGTTTGTTTGTGAAAGACATGATTCTTTGACAGTGCAATGGCAGATTTCTTGTCACAGACAATTTGAGTTGCATTGTTCTGGTCATGCAACATTTCATTCAATACCCTTCTCATCCATACAACTTGACATGCAACTGCAACTGTTGCAACATACTCTACCTTAGTGGAAGATAGAGTTACAATGGGTTGTTTCTTTGATGCCCATGCTACTGCTCGGGATCCAAGACTGAAAACATACCCATATGTGCTTTTCCTGTCATCAATGTAACCTGGAAAATCACTATCAGTATATCCGATCAGCTCAAAGTTTAATCTTGATGTGTATCTGATACCAAAGTTAGTTGTTCCAACAACATATCTCAGGATCCTCTTTCCTGCTTGCCAATGAGTACTCTTCGGAATCTCCATGAATCTGGAAATCAAAATCACAAAAAACATAATGTCAGGTCTAGTTGTTGTTAAGTGCGTAAGGCTTCCAACGAGCCTCTTATACAGGGTTGGATCAACATATGATCCTTCATCATACTTTCTCAGTTTAATACCAGTTGCCATTGGTGTTGCAGCTAGCTTGCAATTCAACATTCTAAACCTTTTCAACACTTCACTTGCATAGTTAGTTTGACAAATGAAAATGCCGTCATCAGATTGATCCACTTCAATTCCAAGAAAAAATTTCATCAAACCTAAATCAATCATCTCAAACTCTGTTTTCATGGCATTTTTAAAATCATCTACAGATAGATCTCCAATAAAAATCATCTCATCAACATACAAACAAACAATCAAAATTTTACCTTTCTGGTCTATCTTTGTATAGAGAGTTGGTTCACTTGGACTTCTGTTGAATCCAACACTAATGAGGTATTCATCAATCCTACTATACCAAACTATGAATTCCTACTTCAATCCATACAAGGCTTTCCTCAACTTATAAACTTTAGCTCTGTGCTTATCAATATCATAACTCGAAGGTTGTCTTACATAAACCTCTTCTTCCAAATATCCATTCAAGAATGCAGACTTGATGTCCATCTGATGCATGATCCATTTATTCTGAGGTACAATAGCTAACACCATCCTCACTGTGTCAATCCTTCCTACAGGTGCAAAGGTTTCATTGTAATCAATATCGGGTTCTTGACTATACCCCTAAGTTACAACTCTTGCCTTGTATTTTTCAACTTGACCATCTACATTCAACTTAGTCTTATAAACCCATTTAACACCATTACTGTTCTTCCCTTCAGGTAAATGAACAATATCCCAAGTGTGATTTCTTTCAATGGAATCAATCTCCTCATCCATTGCTTTTATCCAGACATCCTCTTTAGAAGCTTCATCAAAACTTATAGGATCACATGCCATTAATGCAAAATTTGAAATCTGATCTACTTCTTCATTTTGATCATACAATTCTCTTAAGCTTCTAGTCTTTTGTCCTTTAAATATATTTATTAATGAAGCTAAAGTGGGATTTGATTCACTGCTTACTTGTGAATCTAAATGATGTCCACCATATCCAGATGGCTCACCACGCTCATGAGTTCTGGGCGTTCTAAATTGAGATGGGTTGAAATCTGGTGCTTGCCTTGTTCGACTTCTTGCTATAAGCATATATGCATGTGGAACCATATGTCCATCTCCTTCATCTTTCTCATCTCCATCATCATCTTCACGGGGTAACACAACTCCCTCTGAAATTGATTTGTCAATACTTCCATCCGAGGCTTCATCTTCTTTAAATTGAACATCTCTACTAATTATATATTTCTGGGTGATGGGATTGTAGAGTTTATATTCCCTAGACTCTTCACTATATCCAACAAAGATACATCTCTCACTTCTGTAATCCAACTTCCTCCTCATTTCTGCAGGTACATGCACAAATGCAACACATCCAAAAATTATGAAATGAGAAACATTGAAAGGCTTACCATCCCAAGCTTCCTGAGGTACATGATTCCTCATGGTCTTGGTTGGACTTCTATTAAAGATAAAATAAGAGCAAAGAACCACATCTCCCCAATATTCATTTGAAAGATACTTCTCTGCCTACATGCTTCGAGCCATATCCATGATGGTCCGATTCTTCCTTTCAGCCACTCCATTCTGCTGTGGAGTATATTGAGCAATAAATTTCCTTTTAATTCCATGAAGACCACAAAATTCAATGAATTCATTCAATTTGTACTCACCTCCTCTATCAAACCTGAAGATCTTAATGGTCCGACCACTCTCATTCTCAACCATAGAATTAAATTTCTTAAAAACATCAAAGGCTTCAGAATTTTGTTTCAACAAATACAACCAAGTCTTCCTATTGAAATCATCAATGAAAGTCATAAAATAAACACAACCAATTAAAGAAGGTGTTTGCATAGGTCCACATAAATCTGTGTGGACAATTTCCAAAGGAGATTTTTCTTTGTAGGAAACACCTGAAAAAAATTTCTCTCTGTGATGTTTTCCAAGTATGCAGCTCTCACAAGAGCTTGAAGGTTGCTGAATACAAGGTAACCCCTTCACCATATGTTTCTTCTGTAACAAATATAAACCACCAAAATGTAAGTGACCATATCTCAAATGCCATAACGAAGATTCATCTAGACTTCCTGCTTTATAAGCATTCAAAGAACCACTCAAATCATTTTGCATAACAAGTGTAAACATTCTATTCTTGGTCATCTCTACTCTTGCAATTAATTGTTTGCTAGGAAATTTATCATAGATTGTACATACCTTGTTCTTGAAGAGCACTCTATAATTTTTCTCCATCAGTTGTCCAACACAAATGAGATTTCATTTTAGACCAGGAACAAAATAAACATCATCAATATTTCTATTGTTCTTAGTGTAAACTAGAACTATACCTTTACCATTGACTGTAACCTTACAATCATTTCCCAGTTTGACTTCAGACTGAATACTAGTATCGATGGAAGAAAATAAGTCTTTATTACTAGTCATGTGGTTACTGCAACCACTATCCAAAAACCAAATATCATTTGCACATTCTGAGTGATGTTATAGGTCAAAAACACAGGATTTTGATGATCCTGAGACTCATTTGTGATATGTACATACTGCTTTCCAACATCTACCTGCTTCTTCCAACATTTGTTAGCAAAATGCCCAAACTTCTTACAATAATAACATTGTACTTTAGTTTTGTCATACCTCTGATTTTCTTGCTACCAGGGTTTGTTGTTGCTCCCTCTTAAATTAGGAGGATTTTGTTGGGGCTTCTGCTCAGACTCTGATTCAGCCCTGTTGTCCCTTGGGCCAGAAAATCGACCTCCTCTACCACGAGTATGAAACCTTCCTCTGCTTCTGCCTCTGGTAACATGCAGTTGGGATTTGAAAGCATGTTCCAATGATCCTTCTTCATATCTAGATATCCTATATTCATGAGCAACAAGAGAACCAGTTAACTCATCAATTTGCATTAAACTTAAATCTTTAAATTCCTCTAAGGGAACAACAACAGGCTCAAACTTCATGGGCAAACTTCTCAACACTTTCTCAATAACTCTTTTGTTCTCAACATCATCTCCATACTGCCTAAGGTGGTTCACAACACTCATTACTTGAGTCATGAAAGTATCAACACTTTCATTATCCTTAATCTTCAGATTTCCGATGTCCCTTCTCAAGTTCTGTAACTTGATTGTTTTCACCTTGGACACCCCTTCATAACAGGTTTCAAGAATGTCCCAAGCCATCTTTGAAGATGCAGCACTAGCAATCTTCATAAAAATGGATTCATTTAATCCTTGCTGGATTAATCCAAGAGCTTTATTATCCTTCTTCCTGTTTTCCTTCAGTAAAACATGGTCATCATTAGATAGAGCCTATTATGATGGAGCATCTACTGGCTCGAGATAGCCATCAATAACATAAGTCCAAAAATCCTTAGAACACAAAATTGTCCTCATTCGAATGTACGAGGAATCATATGACTTCTTTCTCAGAACAAGAACCTGAATATGAGAAGAACTACTACGAGACGCATCTATTTATAAAAATTGATAGAAATTAAATAAACCTTCACGCAGAAAAATATGAGAATAAATTTTTTGGCACTAACAGGAATAATCTGCAATCAATTAAGCAATTGTCGGATAGACTACTAGCTCTGATACCAAATGTGAAAAACAGAGGTTGATTGGGTTTCGGTGATTACAAATGCCAAACACAAAAAACAAAAGACCATGATGTTTGCGGAATCGCGAAATGCGAAAAGGTTGTGGGCCCAACACTTTGGGTTTCTAGGTTTGGGGTTTGCAAACACCCAATGCAAAAACAAAACAAAACAACAATAGTCGAATCGCGAAATGCGAATAAACTGTGGGCCCAACAATTTCGGGTTTCGGTGTTTGGTAAAGCAAAGGAACTCCAAGCACTTTTAATAAGTGAACTCCGAAATGCGAAATAACAAACTTGTAATTAAAATGATTTTTTAACTCATATATGCTCCAACAAGTAATCTTGGGATAAATGTAAAACCAGATTCCCAATTGGTAAAAAACAAATACTGTGTTTGTTCAAAAAACGAATTTCTATCAATAGATAAAATGAGTTTACAAACTCAGTAAAATATAAATGCAGAGTAGAGCTCCAAATACAAAGTAACCAATTTGATTCAAAAATGTTTTCAAGATATCTCTCATTACAATTTTGACTCTGGTATTTAAACACAGAAAATTGCCCCTTCGTTCTTCTAAAGGATTTTAATCAAGGCGGTGTTAAAATTAGGTTGCCTTAAAGGGTTAAGGAAGCCGCGGTTTAGAGTAATTAAATCTTCGAGTCTTGAAGAGTGAAGACGACCATCGATCCACAACTATCGAGGCTGTGAAATGATTAATCTCTCACAATAAGCATACCCAGGGTTCTAGTGGACTTTAGCAGATGTATTACCTCATAAAAAAGGATGATATTGTCCAAAATATGATTCCCCTCAACATATCCTAATTTCTCTCGAAAAATAATAAAATGGAGCAGGGGTTTAAACCTAAGAGCTATTATGTTTGTAATAGGTTTTTAGATGACATTGAAAAGTGGAATTGGCTTGAAATGCTTCCAATGTGTGACCCAATCCTCCTTAGGAATTAATGTGAGGAAGATTGCATTGAGAGTTGGGAGGACTCCCAAGGAGACATGATATTAATCAATCAACTTCCAGACTTCTTCCCTTACCATTTTCCATCAATGTTGAAATTTTTTTGTGGTGAATCCATCAAGGTCGAGGATTTTCGTGTAGGCTATTCCTATACAAGTTGATCCACCTCTTCAATAGAGACCACCTGAACAAGGGAATAATTTTGCTCTGCCATGATAATATGGCGTCTACATTGCGTGATATTGTTGATAGCATTAGATCTATTAGGACAGGGTTCTGTGAGGAGATCCTTGTAGTGATTGACCAGTTCTGTTTCCATACCTTCATGATCCATAATGGGTTTCCCTAGATCATTTTCTAGTCTAGTGATTCGTTTTATATGCCTATGCTATATCATTGAATGATCAAATAATTTGGAATTCTTTTCTACTCCTTTAATCCACCGAATAGAATATTTTTGGTGCTAGAGGATTTCTTCTTGAGCAAGAATGTCCTCTAATTGCTACTTCTGGCTTGTAATTCTTATAATTCTCTTTAATCTTGGAATATGCTTCCAAAGATGCTCTTATTCCACTCGCGTAGATGCTTCTTGAAATTATTTAATTTCAGCTGAAATCGATACGTTAAAGTGCCATGATTTACTGAAGCCTCCTCCCACCATCTTGGGGCAATTTCTTGAAATTCTCCCACCATCTTGGGGCAATTTCTTGAAATTCTGGTTGTGATAACCAGAAATTTTCAAACCTAAAAGGTTTGCGTTTTGGAGAAATAACAATATCTATCCATAACTGAACATACCAATGATTAGAGCTCATCATGGGAAGGATATAGGATTCCATGAAAATCCATCCATCATTAAAGACTCTGATATGAGAAAGTGGTATAATTAGTTGGCTATATGATAGGATCCTAATATTGGATTCGACCAGGTGTGGATACCATTTTGATTCTCTGGATCTACTAGTTTAAGGGAGTTGATGACTCTCTTAAATCCCTCACTGTCATTTTCTAGGCATCTGAGTCCCCCACGTTTTTCTTCACCCAGTGCATCCAACATATATTCCAGATAGAATCTCCTAAACCTTTTGGATCATGCAGAAAAACTTCTTTTCCAAAGGTGTTTGCGGCCCATAGACATTTGTAATGAATCCATCCTTATTAGAAGCAATTGTTCGGTACTGAGCATAAATAATCGATTTTGTAGAGAATAAGTTGTCAAGGAGAACTGTGGCTTGATTCCATAGGTCAGTGATTCCCCTAAATGGTCCTCGAGAATTACTGAATACCTGACCACTTTACTTCCATCATTTTTAGAAAATGTTGGTTTCTTCTTCCCCAACACATTTGGTTTCTTGTAGAAATCTAATATCTAGTTCTCCACTAGAATGTTGCTTCATAGGATTCTTTGTGTGGACCTTCCTTTGAACACTCTTACATTCCATGAAACAATATTCATGAGGAATATGGGGGGGATTGGAAAGAATATCTCTCTGAGATTTTGAATTAGTCTTCAGTTTATCATATATCTTCCTACTTCTCGTATTGACTGTTGGGTGGACTTTCTTCCCTTTAGTTTTCACTCTTTTGATGATTTTCAAGCCTCGCATCATGGATATGGAGGAATTCCAAATACGAACCCTAATATAGATGCATCTCCTGTTGTGGAGTTTAGATAAAATTTAAGTAATTTTCTTAGTTTCTCACGGGTTAGGGACAATAATTCCTTCTTTTGATATTCTTCTTCTAGTCGGACTAAATCAATTTCAGCTAGTTCCTTTTGATCCAATTTTACCACGATGTCGCCTCTATCATTAGTTATCTAGTCTTCATCTAAAGAGACATGATTCAGATTGGGTATTATCTGTTCAAGTATCAGCTCCTGGATTTCCTTGGATTTTCTGCTGATTGTTTCCCCACTTGACTAGGTGGGAGTTAAATTTGGATTAAAATTATCTGGAAGTTGATTGAGGATATCAAAATAATTACTCTTGAGGTGCTCTTGGGGGGTGCTGAGGTAGGTTTTTTCTAAGACGATTTTTTGTTCCCATGAACTTGCGTGAAACCCTTCTTGTATTTTTCAGAGGCAGGTGCTATAGTGCTAGGGGGTGCATTGAGCGGGAAGTCTCTACAAATATGACCATGTGCATGACGCTTCCTACACATGAAAGAAATGTGCTAATATATGGTTTGAATCCATTCCTCATCATTATATTCGAAACAAATTGATCTAGGAAGAGGCTTGGAGATGTCAATATATACACAGGTTCGTGTATAGGAAGTATAGCAGTGTTGATGTCTGAATTCTACTACTTTGACATATATTCCTCGGATATTTTCAATACCAATCAAAATTTTTCCAAGAAAAAATTACCAACCGAGAGAGTAAAGTCTGATCCAGACAGGGGTGTGAAAAAAATATTCTTTTTATGGGTCGAAGTGCTTCGTCCAGTATCTTAGTACAAGAAGAGTTGAAGAAATATGATCCAATCTCAAAAATCTTGTCCTTTTCCTCTAGGTTATGAAAAATCACAGTAAAGAAACCCTTGGATGCCAACTGCGATCGTAATGGCCCTTTGCTTTTTAGCAGGTGTTCATACAATATATCAAGTCGTTCCGAGATGGCCAAAGCTATATAAATTTTCATATGAAGGCCTGATCCCTCATGTATTATGTTTTTTCTCCCATTCTGATTGTACTAACAACATACCTGTGTGTCGTAAAGGCTTGGGGAATCCATATACCTAGTTCCCTTTCCTTAGCCACTTTTGTATGGGAGGATCCAAATTCTATCTCCGAGCATTTCCCTTGGTCAACTCATTCTGATAAACTTGGTTTTTGAGTTGGGTCGACAACTCAAAGGGATGAGAACCAGAGGTCCCCGCAGTTTTTTGGCACCTACATTCCAGTATGAAGGGGCTCATGCCTCCTTCTATTCAACCATGATTTGGGACCAAACTTAGTTCATGAAATCTAGAGGGATGAAAAATCATTAGATGTATGAGATTTAGAGAAACCATAGAGTTTGGATGACATCAAACCCTAGTGTTTTTTTTCTCTTGTATTTATTATCTAAATAATTTTATTTTCAAAATACTAATCATAAAATATTGAGTGATATTATTTTTTAATATAAAATTCATAAATTATGTATTAGAGTAAAATATTATGAAACCATTTCATCCAAAATGTATCAATAATTTTATAATTAAAATTAAATTAATATTTTAATTATTTATCTATATTATTATATAATAAATTAATAATAATTAAAACATGAATATATTTTTGTAAATAATTAAATATATTCAAAGCAATTAT
>ML880794.1:0-12562 GCA_009831015.1 Picea engelmannii | reverse complement strand
GCGAATATAAAATAAAAATAATTAAATAAAATAACAAAAAATATATATAATTAAATAAATAAAAATAAAATAACTTTCCAAAGTTTTTAAATGTTTACTTTTATAGCTTGGGAGTTACTCAGGATGTTTTGTATTTAACTTTTAAATAAAATAATAATTAAATAAATAATTATAAAATAACAACAAAATAACTTTCCAAAGTTTTTAAATGTTTACTTTTATAGTTTGGGAGTTACTCAACATGTTTTGTATTTTATTTTTAAATAAAATAATAATTAAATAAATAATAATAAAATAACAACAAATAGTTCGAGAGGTACTTGGCATGTTTTGTATTTTATTTTATAGGTGTTTATTTTTATAGCTTGAGAGTTACTCGGCATGTTTTGTATTTTATTTTATTTTATTTTTAAATAAAATAATAATAAAATAACAACAAATAGCTCGGGAGGTACTTGGCATGTTTTGTATTTTATTTTATAGCTCGGAAGTTACTCGGCATGTTTTGTATTTTATTTTATTTTATTTTATTTTTAAATAAAATAATAATTAAATAAATAATAATAAAATAACAACAAATAGCTGGAGAGGTACTTGGCATGTTTTGTATTTTATTTTATTGTATTTTTAAATAAAATAATAAAGTTTTTAAATGTTTACTTTTATAGCTCGGGAGTTACTCGGGAGGTACTTGGCATGTTTTGTATTTTATTTTATTGTATTTTTAAATAAAATAATAATAAAATAACAACCAATAGTTCGGGAGGTACTTGGCATGTTTTGTATTTTATTTTATTGTATTTTTAAATAAAATAATAATTAAATAACAACAAAATAAAAATATAATTAAATAAATAATAATAAAATAAAAATAAAATAACTAGCTCGGGAGGTACTCTACATGTTTTGTCTTGTATTTTATTGTAATAAAAATAAAATAACTTTCAAAAGTTTCTAAATATTAACTTTTATAGCTTGGGAGGTACTCCTTGTCTATGTGGAAGTGATATTGTATTTACACTATTAGGCACTTGACTTTGTAATGGGTTTTTACAAGTTGTAATAAAGTGGTTCTTTTATTAAAATGATTTTTTATTAAGTGTACCTTTTAATATTAAAATGATTTTATTTCATAAAGTGCATTTATGTTATAAAGTAAATTTGTACTTTAATATTTTAAGTGGTTTATTTTGGAGGGAATGAATCATGTCCCTTGATCATGTAAATGCAAGATTAGATCCCGACCATTGGATTTAAGGATGGGGAAGGTGAAAAGACACTTGGAAGGTGAAAGGTCACTTTCAGATTATAAAAGAATGTCTAGGGTAGTGTGCAAGACAAATGAAAAAGAGATTGAGAGAGATTTGAGAGAGAGTTTAGTGTAGGAAAGTGAGGGCAACAAGCTGGGCACATTTCTCAAGGCAAAATTATATTTAGAAGTTGTTAAAATTTATTATTGTGAGGGAGGTCATACTATACGGATCCATATAGTCCGTACAATAGAGAAGTGGGCATGTTTTTCGAGGGCAAGAAGGAACGAAATTGAGGCAGCTTGAGGGTATTTGTTGTTGGAGGACAACCATATAGTACAGACCGTACAGTAGCAGATTGGCACAAAATTTGAAGTGTTGATTTGGAGGAGGCCATACACTAGTGCAGATTTCTGGGCACGGTTTTCTAGGAAGATTTTGTGAGAACGGTTTGGGTGTTGTAAGTGGTTTATTCCTTGCTGGAAAATGTAATCTTGTTGATGATATGTACTTTCCTGAAGCTAATAAATCTCTCTCTCTCTCTCTTTGGGTTTCCCCACATTGGGGTTTTCCCTGGCTAGTTGCCTAAATTTCTGAGTTTCACATAGATGTGTGATTGTTGTTCACTGTTATTTTTTCGCTGCAAAAGTACTTATCCATGTGTATTTTTGCTTATGGTATTTTCTGAATGTGGGTTTATACATATCAAAGTTCATTTAAGACAGTTATCTCTAGGTTGTTAAGTGTTTGACAAAAAAATTATAAGTTGATTTTGTCATTAAATTCCTACACTAAAATATATATAAAATATAAAATAATATATAGAATATAAAATAAAAATAATTAAACAATATATATACAATAATTAAATAATTAAATAAAAAATAACTATAAAATATAAAATAAAAATATAATAAAAAATAGAAAATAAAATAATATATACAACAAAAAATGATCAAAACCAAAAAACCTGATGTGCCACCTTTGTATAGGTTACAGGTGGCGATGAAAATAGAAGCGTCGTGTGGACTATGCTAAGCCATTGTTGCCACATCATCAAAACAATGGAAAAACACAAAACTTCAAAAGGTTATAACTTTTGATCTGGGAGTCAAAATGAGGCAAAATTTATATCGTCGGAAAGCTCTAGAGGAGACGAAGATAATGGGATTATTAAAAATGGAAAATTATGAAAACTAAAAATCACTCAAAACAAGAAACCAAAAGCGAACCTATGCAATATTCTGAAAATTTTATATGAGGATGTTTTATTTTCAAGAAACATTAAGGGAAGGGTGTTAAGGCCTCCACAAAATACTCTGATCTAAAAGCAAATAAAACCAGACCCTCACACAAGTAAAATTCAAAACGCTTATTGTAATAAAAAAATATTTTTTTTATTTAGAATTTATTATATGTTCCAATAGGAAGCACCAACTTCCTGATTCTCCAGTTGCAAGTGGAAGGAGGCTACGACCCCCAATTTATAGGCTCCAACTTGAAGGAAGCTACAACTCCCTGAATTCTTTGGCTCCAACCAGAAGGAGGCTACAACCCCCAGATTCTCAGTCTCCAACTTGAAAGAATCTCTAACTCCCTATGTTCTCCAGCACCAACCAAAAGGAGGCTACAACTCTCTTTCCTTGCCTCGTCTGGTCACCATGAAATATAAGTGTATACCAACTGTCACTACCACAATCTCTTCCACTGTCACTGCCACTGTCACTGTAACATCGACATGTCATTGTCATCGTCATTGTCTCTGGCTCATCACGTTGTAACTGGTCATCAACCAACTAGAACTTGTACCATACCATGCATCAATTGTGTACCAACATATATGCATCAATCATGAGCATAAAGATATACCAACTACAACATCAATGATAAGTATCCAATCATGTACCATATGTCAAACATGAATACAACTTGTACCATATACCATAACATCAATCAAGTATAGACCTATACCATATCATCAATGAAGAACTAATGCATGTCCCTCATGCACATGCCACCATACATCAAGTGTATACCTCAACCATGAAAAATCATCTCAAAGATATGAACCATAACAACCATGCCATATGTTCAACCATATATACCATAATACCTTACTCAATCATGTAGCCAAGATGTACCTCAATAATGTGTTAAACCCTCGTTAATATGACAAGTATGCTTCAAGAATACACCACATCATAATCAAGCATAACCTTCACAACAAATACACAAACATACCAATACCTTTGTAGTTGACCTGAAACACTGAAATCCTGACCTGTAAGTTATATTTTGTCTTCAGGGACCCGGTACTATCATTTCCCCCAAACTTGTCTTGTCCTCGTGGGACTAAGACATCCTGTCATGCGGGGCCTCACATGATGACTATTGGGAAACCTGCGGGGTCCTCGCAGGAAAACCTACACCTAACCTGTGAGGATCAGGAAAACTAGGGTTTCCTCAAAAATCTCACTCGCCTCTGCAATGTGGAGATTCACGCACTTCTTCTCCTTCGCTACCTCAGAAATTACCGTCGCAACCTTAGCCAATAGATCACTAGTTCACTAGAAGATGTTCAATAAAATGTGTGAGTGAATATGTTTGTGAATGATTCCTTGAGTTGTATTTATACTTTTACTAGGTAAATTTTTTCCTTAAACTTAGGGATTCTATAGTTTTCTTGTTACAACCAATTTACTCTTTCATTAAAGACTTGTAACCAACTATGGACTTATTGACCAATCTTCGGGGATTCCAACTTCACAAGGCCATATCTCCTCAACCGTCACGAACTATGTGGTGTACCACATATCATTGTTAATGGTATGACGAGAAATATCCATCTATGAGTGTCTTATGTGCATCTATATTTTCCTTCATGTCCATATTCCTCAATCAAATTTGGGTACCATAATCACACTGTTGGGGCTTATTCAAGGGTTGGAAATAATGGCAATACACATGCTACCTCCTATGACCATCGCTCCCCCTGTGACCATCGCTCCCCCTATATGCATGCCTCTATTGTCTCCAAAGAATCTCTCTCTCTCTATGTCTCTTGTTTCTTCTCTTTGTTTCCATGCCTTGGTTCTTTATCTCCCACTTTGACATCAATGGAAAAGGTTAATCCTCCTCTGGAAATGATCCCCCTGTCTACAAAAAATCTTCTTAGTCTACTGGTCTTTCTCTTCATGGTGCTTCCTCATGTAGATCTCTAATGTATATGAAAAGAATTCAAAAGTTTCTTCACTAGGATCTTCATGTCTTCGTTTCTCTCCCTATATCTTACTGTGCTTGGATTCGTGTGAATCATTATGGAGCAAAAACTACTCTAATTTTTTTGTCGCAGATATTCAAAAGATTCCCTTGCAAGTGGTTTGGTGAATATATATGAAATCTACTATTTTGTCCCGACATACTCTAGCTTGATGCTCTTCTCTGTAGCATGTTCCCATAGAAAGTGATACTTAATCGAAATATGCTTCATCTTAGAATGCATCACTGGATTCTTGGAGATACTAATAGCATTGGTGTTGTCACGGAATATTGAAATGGGCTCATCATACTTTACTTGTATATCCTACAAAGTTTGCTTCATCAAAATAACATGAGTACAACATGTTGGTGCTACAATGTATTATGCTTCTATTGTGGACAAAGATATTGATGATTGTTTCTCGCTCGACCATGATACCAGACACTCACCCAAGTAGAAAGTTGTTCCACTTATACTTCTTCTATCATCAATACAGCTTGCCCAATATGCATCTGTGTAGGAAACTAGAGATAGATCATTCCCTTTTGGATACCATAATCCAAACTCTTATGTTCTTTTGAGATATTTGAATATCCTCTTTACTTCCATAACACGTGATTCTTTTATTGTTGTTTGAAACCTTGCAACATGTCCAACTGCCTGCATCACATCTGGTCTAGACGTTGTCACATAGAGTTAGCTACAAATCATCAATTTGTATAGTCTCTGATTTGAATCCTTAGAGTCGTCATCCTTACTTAACTTGCAACTGGTTTGCATAAGAGCACTTACTGGTTTGCAATCTTCCTTTCCAAATTTCTTTAGCATTTCTCTTATATACTTGGTCTAAGAAATGAAAATACCTTTGTCGCGTTGACATATATGTAGTCCCAAAACGAAGGTTAAATCAGCAAGCAAGGACATGTCAAACTTGTTATGGATGTCTTTGGAAAACTTTTGACTCATCATGTCATCATCGCTTCCAAATATAATGTCATCTACTTAAACTTCAATTATCAATATACTCTCTCGATTCACTTTTATGTAGAGACTATTGTTTATGTTGTCTTTCCTGAATCCTTGTTGTTGTAGATACCAATCCAATATTAAATACCATGCTTTAGGGGCCTGTTCAACTCCATATAATGCTTTCTTCAACCTGAAAACATAATATTCCTTTTCTGATAACTGAAATCCTTTCAGTTTATCAACATAGACTTCTTCTTCTAATTCTATGTTGAGGAAGGATGACTTTACATCCATTTGATACACCTTGATTATTTTGGAGCAAGCATAATCTAAGATCAATCTCATTGCTTCCATCCTTGAAACTGGGGAAAAGGTCTCTTCAAAATATATACATTTGACATGAGTGTATCCTTTACATACCAATATTTCTTTGTTTCTAGTCACTTGTCCATCCTCGTTCAGTTTTTTCCTTAAAACCCACTTTGTACCAATCACGTTCTTATTCATTGGTCTTGGAACAAGTTCCCAAGTGTCATTCTTCTCTATCTGATCTAACTCTTCATCCATAGTTTCGATCCAATGTTCATCTTTGTTGGCTTCTTCAAAATTTCTTGGCTCAATTGAGGATAATAGTGCTAGGTGTTGTTGTTCTAGTGAATGTATTCTTCTTCAGGTTTCAACTCCTGAATCTTTATTCCCATTGATCTATTCTGATGGATGATTTTTCTTCACTCATCTTCTAGGTGTCTTTGGAGGTTCTTGAATATCTTGATACTCTTTCTCTGCTTCTAGTTTCTCTTCTTTTTCTTCTTCTTCTTCTTCTTCTCCTTCTTCTTCTTCTTCTTCTTCTACTTGTTCTTCTTTTAGATATTCTTCATCATCCATCTCTACTAAGTATTTGCTTCCTTATTTTTAATTTCATACATTTGTCTCGTCAATCGTTGCATTGATAATTTCCATGATTCTATTGAGTCTTGAATTGAAGAATTTGTATGCTTTGTTTTTTCTTGAATACCCAACTAGTATTCCCTTATATGCTCAGGAGTTAAATTTTTCAAGCCTTCCATCTTCTCTTTTGATATAGCATTTGCTTCCAAAAACTCTAAAATGCTTTACATTCACTAGTATTCATTTCCATAACTCGTAGGGAGTCTTATCACTTTTAATTTTGAGTGTTCCTTTGTTCAAGATGTGAATTGTTGTATGTATTGTTTGTGCCCAAAAGATATCACTCAACTTGGAATATTTCAACATGGTTATAGCCATTTCCTGTACTATTATGTTCTTCCTTTCAACAACTCCATTTTTCTAAGGTGTCCTAACTACTGAGAACTGTCTTTTTATTCCATGCTCGCCACAGAAGTCTATGAATTCCTTTGATGTAAATTCTCCTCCATTGTTTGATATAAAACACTTGATTTTCAATTCGATATCGGTTTCAACCATCTCTTTGTTTATCTTGAAGTGTTTGAATGCCTCTGACTTCTTCCTGAGAGAGAAAACTGTAGTCATTCTTGTGTAGTCATCAACCAGTAGAATGAAGCATTGTTCTCCATTTAATCCCTTCATTCTAGTAGGTCCACATAGGTTAGTGTGTACAATCTCCAATGGTTTTATTGTGGAGTACTCTTTTGATTTGAACTTGGTCCTAGTTTCTTTTCATTGTAGACAATGCTCACATAGAGTATTTTCTACCTTCGATATCTTGGGCATTTATTTTACTGCTTCCTTTCTGTTGATTTTGACAAGATTATCAAAGTCTATGTGACCCATCCTTCTGTGCCAGAGCCAAATTTCATTTTATTTTCCTAAGCAACATCTTTCCTTTCCAATTTCATTCAGGACATATATGTTATTTAGAGTTATTCTAGTTGTAGCCACCAACTTTCATGATCCTTCTTTCATTATCTCACATTTTTCTGACTCAAACAAAATTTTGTGTCCTTGATCACACATTTGACTTACACTTAGAAGATTGTTCTTCATATCTTCGACCAGTAGAACATTTTTTTCCTTGGCATCTTTGCTTCCAAGCTTGATTGTGCCTCTTCCTATAATTTTGGTTGAGTTATCATTTCCAAATGAAAATGATCCATGTTGTTCCTTCTTCAGTGTTAGAAAATTGTTCTTGTCACATGTCATATGCTTTGAAAAACCGTTGTCAACATACCACCCAATTTTCTTGTGTTAAGATTGTAAAGCAAGTGGGAATTCTTCAGTATTGAATTGATATTGCTTCCTTCTCCATATCCTTTGTGGTTCATTTTTGTGATTGTTGATATTCTTCTTTGGTTCCCTTGGAGGAACAGTCAGTCTACAATCTTTGGCCATGTGTCCAAAATTGTTGCACTTGTAGCACTCTACCTCATTACTTAGTGATCCAAAACTATTGTGGTTTTTGTTTTGTGCTTCATGTGACTTTCTGAGATAATTGTTGTTTGAATGTCCTTCATAGTTTCTTATGTTCTTGGCATAGGCTCTGAAGGATCAGATCCTGTCACTGAGGGGGGGGCGGGGTGGGGGGGTGAATCAGTGACACAATATTTTTATCATTTTTTTTTTCTTTTTTTAATGCACACAAAATTTTAACACAATATTTTATCGTGGAACCCAATTGGGAAAACCACAAACAATTTTCTATTAACTACAAAATTTTGTTTTACAAGTTACATAGAAGGAAGATGTTCTTCCTCTTTGGATCAACACCCACTGATCAAGATGCACCCACACCCCTTATTCACCAAATCCAACTGGTAGGAGCGTGCAACCCCCTATTTAGTCAGCTACAACTGACAAGGAAGCACCTACTCCCCTGCAGGCTCCAACCTGCCCTTCCACCTCACTCCCACCCTTTGCTCATCAATCTAGAAATAGGATATGCATTCCAATAATGGTCTTCTGTATTAAACATTGGATTGCATAATTGTTTCTCTGTCTCCTTCTGTTTTTGATCTTCAATAAGACTTTGACAGACACACTCTTCATCTTCACATTTCAGCATTCTTATAAGTCTTGAATCTTTTCAGCACAACTCTTCATAAACAACATGTCTGTTCATTCAAGATTACATAAATTTAATTAACATTGTTTATTACTAACACAGTTATCATTCTTCTTTGATTTAATTCCATCTTTTAATGAATGATTTTAACAAATATTCAATCTAACTGTTTTTATTCTCGTGAAGGTTACTCTCTTTGTTTTACTCCAGGGTTTTACTAATTTTGGTTATGACAACATGTAAACCTTTCAGCAGTTATGGTGGAGTTTTAATAGCCTATGTTATCTTCTTCGTATGATCCACGTTCGCCATGAATTTATCATTTTACCAAAATCGTGACAGTGTGAGATCTTTGGTATTGTGCAGGGTTTTTAACTCCTTTTTGCGAACATCCACAATTGGCAGTATTCCAAAAACTCCGACAGAAATAGCGGTCTCAACATTTGAAAGTTTATTAACTTGGTAGCGAATTTTGCTGACCCTCCAGACTTGGTGTTATGCCAAAAACTTTGATAAATTTGGCAGTCTCACCGCCAACTAAATTAATGAACACTCATAAGCCCACGATCACTCATATGACCATCGTGCCAACAGTTATATAAAAAACATTAAATCATCGGTCGTAGTCACTTCTTCTAAAAATGTAGGGGGTTCGATAGGTCGTACCGAGCTCCAGGTTGGTGATCTTCTAGTGAAGTCCAAGCACCTAGATCCCACGCCATACCTCTGCACCACGCATTGAATAAGCATAGAGAGAGCTATCAATATAAACCCACTTAAACTTTGTCCCTTTACCAATGTGGGATAATTCCAAATGGCAAGTTTAATCACCACCATCGATCGTTTGATCATACGATTGTTGAGACTTTGCCTGCAACTTTTTCATCCTTATTCCTCCATTACATTCAAGAGCTCTTTCAGAGTCATTCAATTCCCCATCCAAGAAAAACCTCATTTAGTTTTTTTTATTATCAGATTGACAATGTCTCTCTTCATCCTGATGATCGTTGTTGTTGTAATTATTTATTTCGTTGTCCAGTTTACTGTCACTACAAATTGGGACCTGAAATTTTCTCGGCCATCCAAGATTTTTCTTTTCTCCAACTCATGTAACCATTACCTGTGCACCAAGAGGCTAAGGGTCATTGCTACAATCCATTTCCTTGACCTGCATCTCATCCTTTAGTCTACTCCTATCATCCCTTTTCAAACTTAGGATCAGCAGCTGTCGAATCACATGTAGTATCCTTATTGTTGTCTCTAAGTATTTGTTGCCCTGCCCAATTATTTTGTTCATCTTGATCCACATGTACCAACGCACCTACAGATTTGATATTGTTTTCATTATGAACTTCATCTTGAGTTTTGTGTCCATATCTTGGCAGCCCATCTTTCTTTTCACATGCATCCCAATCGATAGAATTCTGGAGACCTGCAAATTGTTTGCACGGGGATAAATTCTCCTTGACATCTTTGTAACTGTAGAAAGAATTATTTTCCTCATCTCTTTCATTGCCAGGTCAATTCCTCTCATCATCATGGTTGTTACTGCATATTGGCTCTTCAATCTTTCTCAGACGTCCATGTTTATTATTTGCTTCAACTGTGTTAACCAACACTGGTGTACCAACAGATTTCATGGCAGAGCAACAATCTGTATCTACAAACTAATGCACTCCATCTTGTGTTTTATCTCCACATATTGGTAACTCCTGCAAGAATTGTTTGTCGCATTTTTGTCATTTCCACTGTAATTCCTCTTGTTATCATGGTTATCATTACTACAGATTGGCTCCTTAATATTTCTCGATCGTCTAGGATTCCTCTTTGGTCTAACTGTTCTTGGCCTTCCAGGCTTCCTCTTTGGTCCAACTGTGTGAACCAACACTGGTGTACCAGCATATTGCTTAGGGATAACTTACTTCCAGTTATGGATAACCTACTTCCAGGTATTCCAAGCATAGATAAATATACACCTTGGTCCCTTTCATTTTCTATCAAAATGTTGTCTAGTGTTGTTGGAACAACCTCTTTGCACAATAGCTAGCAAGTAAGTTTTATGACCCTAAGGCATGGTCTTCTCATTACAATTCTTAATGCACATTTCTTATCTTGTCAATGCAAACCATCTTCTTTGTCATCATTGGAAACATTATATCAACATTTTTGAACTGTATGCAACCTTAGTATCCCTATATCAGTCATGATTATGCAGTAGAGTCAATATTATCATATGCCAATGCCAACCTGTATTTCCATATTGCCAACAATCTCCCCCTTTGGAATTGATGGAAATACTATTTTCATTTCTCCCCCTTTGACATCAAGGGCAAAGGGTTGAATGAATCCCCCTAACTTTGATCACTGTCTCCCCTCGATTTGATGCCAATTTATGCATTATTTTTTTGAGAGATTAGATTGGAAGAGAGACTACTCCTAATCTTTGCCTGAGATATTCAAATACAACTCTGCTTAAGGTTTTAGCAAAAATATCTACAACTTGTTCTTGTGTTGGGACATATTCTAATTTAATGTTCTTATTTTCAGCCTGATCTCTTAGATAGTGGTATTTTGTTGGAATGTGTTTTGATTTGGAGTGTTGGAAAGGGTTCTTGGAAAGACTTATAGAACTTGTATTATCACAGTAGATAGTAGTGGGTTCTTCAAACACTATTTTGATGTATTGTAAGTTTGGTTTCATCCATTCCACTTGTGTGCAACATTTAGTTGTTGCAATATACTTAACTTCAGTGGTAGACAGAGAAATTGAGGATTGTTTCTTGCTTATCCAAGCTACCAATGTTCTCCCAAGAAGAATGTTCTTCCACTTATACTTTTTTTGTCATCTACACAACCTGCCCAATCTGCATCTGAATAGGCCCTTAAAGAGAATGAATTGTTGCTAGGGTACCACAAACCAAGATCTATGGTTCCTTTTAAATACCTAAAGATTCTTTTCACAGCTTGAACATGGCTTTCTTTTGGTGCAACTTGGAATCTAGTCACCATCCCAACAGATTGCTTTACATTAGGTTTGGAAGTTGTTACATAGAGTAAACTCTCAATCATTGATCTATAGTGTTTTGGATCTATAGCCTTGGACTCATCTTCCTTGCTTAGTTTGCATCCTATTGTCATAGGTATACAGACAGGTTTGCAATCCTCCAACTGGAACTTCTTAAGCATATCTTTAACATACTTGGACTGATGGATAAAGAATCCCCTTTTGGACTGTACTATTTGTAATCCTAGAAAGAAATTCAGTTAACCAAGCAAGGACATTTCAAATTCTTGTTGCATCCTCCTAGCAAAGTCCTTATTCATTTTTTCATCATCACTCCCAAATATAATATCATCAACATATACTTCCACAATAATCATGCTATCACCAACAATTTTACAATAAAAATTGTTGCATGTTGATCCTCTTTTGAGGCCTTGTACTTGTAAATAAGAATCTAGCCTTTCATATCATGCTTTGGGTGCTTGTTTTATCCCATAGAGTGATTTCTTTAGTTTACAGACATAGTCTCCTTTGTTAGTTAATTGAAATCCTTACAGTTTCTCAATATAGACTTCCTCTTCTAAGTTTTCATTGAGAAATGTCGACTTGACATCCATCTGTTATACTTTCAATTTTTTATAACTCGCAAATACTAAGAACATCATAATTGCCTATAATCTGCCCACAGGTGCAAATTTTTCTTCAAAGTCTACCCCTTCAACCTGAGCATACCCTTTACATACCAATTTGGCTTTGTTCCTGATTACTTTCCCATTCTCATTCACTTTGTTTTTATACACCCACTTAGTTCCAATGACATTCTTATTCTTTGGTCTTGGAACTCTTAGATCAAGATTTGCCTCACCATAAGAAATGTTGTAGAGAGGACCTTATCCCATTTCCCTATGCAGACTCATTTTCCCTGATTGATAAATCTAGAGACAAAAATACAAATTTTTCCACTTGTACGCATCTTGCACCCTATACAACAAGCGTATACGCAGGCTGCTCCACTACAGCCTGCGTACATCGGGATTTGTGCCAGAAAGTCAAAATTAAATGTCATATTTCCATGTCAC
>WSFP011481611.1:0-16085 GCA_009831015.1 Picea engelmannii | reverse complement strand
TCCCATGGATCCTCAATTTGGAGACAGATAAATCAATCCCTCATAGTTATCTATAATAAAATCTCATGAATGTTGGGGAATGAAAAAAACATATAAATCTGGGAAGATGAAATCCTTTTAGAACCCCCTCTCTCTAAGGGAAAACCATATAGAATCTAATTTTTGTATTTGGTGTGTTATTGATGGGATTGTGAATCTTGTAGGTATGTCTAAAAGGGATAATAATTCATTTAGATGGTATAGGTGGAAATCAATGCAAGAACTAAACATGCCTGGTACTTTATGGACATATTACAAATCACTACTAGTTGTCTAAAAGGCCATCCCCCCATAAGCTTAGAGAAGATGTCAAATGTATTGGTATGGGGACAAAAATCATGTTTCTACTTAGTTAAATACCTCTCTATTCAATTGGAATAACACATCTCCAATCCAAAAGACAAGATCTTGGATCACATCATTTGGCTCAAGGAACCAATCCCAAAGGTCAACACCTTCTATTATCTTCTAGCTCACAAAAGGTTTCTAGCAAAAGAAAACCTTAAAATAATAGGAACCCAAGGACCCTCAATTCACTTCCCATTCAAAGAAAAGGAAGAAAAAAATCAACACAATTTTTGGAAAATAAATTTGTGAAGTCATTATAGGTGATGAAAAACTACCTACCCATCTATGAACTCAATCCTCTGAAGTAACATTCAGAGCCTAACACTCCTTCTACTTAGGATGTGTGAAAAGTAATCCCATCATGAAGAATCTTTGGATTATTCTTCCAATATTTGTCCTTCAAAATTTTCATTCACTAGAAACAATGTCATATTTAAGTAGAAAGTGATCCACCAAAGAAAAACTTCCAATCTAGTAGTAACTCTTTTATGAGAGAGTATGGAAAGTAATTGTAAAGGACAAAAGAAAAACTAAAATTTAAACAAAGGGAAGTATATGATGATTAAAATCCCTCAAGTTATGGGTCTAGCTCCAAAACCCTCAACTTACCTACATCACAAAATAAAAAATCAAAAGGACCTCTGATACATACCTAGATCTAGGTAAAGACATAATACAAGGTTGGATGGGAAAATAGAGAGAATTATTACTATTTTTTTATTGGTCTTTAAAGAGGAACCCTAGGAAATTTAGGGTTGGAGGTGTCATATATGACCCTATTCGTGGATAGATCCATGAGTTTTCCTAGGGTCTAGGTACTACATAAAATAACCTTACCGAGGTTGCAACAACTCTTCGTCACAGTCAAATTCTCTAGAAATTCAAGAAAGGTGCTATTTCATGTGTTTATATGGACTCCATGATGAATATTTCAATATTTATAGTTAAGGAAAAATACTCTTGTATAAAATTTAAGTGCATCTATTATAGGGTGAAGGAGTTGTTCTTTGGCTTCAAAATCTCTTCTATTTGGAAAGTGGATAAATAATTCAATAAAGAAGTTGATAAAGTGGAAAATATCACGGTGACCTTGATGAAGGTGTCCTTTCACTACGTTTGAACAAGATGAAGGATGAGGAGGTCAGTGTTCACCTCCTTAACAAGAAAATTTAAAATGCATGGTGAAGGGAGGAGAGAGGAGGTTACCCCAGTTGATTATAGACACCTCGTTGATCCCCTTGACACTCCCTAGAAGAGACGAAGATAAGTACTCTACCAAAAAAAATCCTGCCATTATGATAAGGTATATGTGAGAGCTCTCATTTAAAAAAATACTATCATGTTCTCTCATCATCTCTCATATCTTCACAAGAGGGGAAATCCCCATAATTACCACGGACAAAATAGTAGTGTCATGATGTTTTCCCTCTAATACAACTCTTGATACTTCTCTATATGCATCAAATTCACCTAGGCGATCATTTTAAACAATTAAATTTGATGCGAGGAGATCATATTCCATGTTGCATGTCCAAAGTTAAATGTCACTGTGGTTTGACTTTCAATTGGGTAATATGTGTTCTTAGTTGATTCATTTTTCAACTTGTCAAGTCGATGTCAAAGGTGGAATGTTGAATATCAACTTATCAAATCACCAAGTTGACTCAAATGCAACATGGTCATCATGTTAACTTATCATTGACATTGGCTTGGGACAAATTAGAGGTATTATTCTCACTTATGCTACAATTACGAGGTGAGTATCTAATAAAAAAGAGAGCACATGGTCTTGGTCAAAGGATTTTGAATGAATTGATATTAACCATAAATATAATAGTGAGGTACTAACTGCTAAGAAATCGAGAAATTCAAGACTTGATTAATGAAAGTAAAAAACATACTTTAATTCTTTATAGAAGTCAAATATACTAATGTTTTCAATGGTGGTTTGTTCAGTCAGTGAAAGGATGTAGTTAATATAGCCCCCACTAGCCACATGCTAGTGCTTGTTCTCACACTTATAGATGTGCACTAGTGCACACAAGCACAATTGTGGCAAGGTGCAAATCTTGGGTGACTTTAGCAAAATAGAGACCCCCCACTCATGGATACTTATCTTAAGATAAAAAAGAATTGAACATAATGCTAAATTTGGACATGCTATCATCATCATGATAAGTGGAAGATAGTTCAATATTTTTTTACCCTTGAGAGAAATATAGTCCCTCACTTTCCCATGTATTAAGCATTCTAAGTGAGTACATCAATTCCTTACCAGACCCTCTACAAGATTCCCTCCTCTTCCTTGGTTTTTAAAATAGGGGATGGTTGTAACCATCATCTAGAGTATCAGATGGCAACCCCAAGGGACCATATTTACCTATATATCTACACACACACACACATGGAAATTCGAGAGACATGTAGGAGGAGTACTTGTGGATTATTTGGAGGAGGGGTGAGGAGGAGTTACTGAAGTCCATATTCAGGTCAAATGAGGAGTTAATAACATAATGGAAATAGTCAAAAGGGTTAGAATTAGGGCAGTGAATGGAGACAGGTCTAGGAAAAAAGTCTCCATGCCTAATAAGCCCATCCTTCTCCAATCCTATTAGGATGAAGGTCACTTATAAAGAATGTGAGTCAATTGTAACATTAGACAAACTAAGCATTTTACACACTACAAGTTTGAGAGAAAGTCACAATAGAGTTAAGTAAAATAAGGGGGAAGGCATATGGGGAGCAGACTAAGCTAAATAGAAAAATTCTTGAAGATCTCAATTTGATGGAAGTAAATAGTTGTAGAGGCAGATAATATGCAGGACAAGTTGGAGGAAATGCATAGGAGCTAGAACATGTGTATCCAAAACCCCAATCTCAATGCACATTAGAGAATGTCCTTTCATTTGAATCTAAGGGAGTCTGTGACATTAAGAACTCCAACGAACCTATAATTTGGTGGAAGGAAAGGATAGTGGAGGAGCCCTATGGTAGAACCATATCCAAGGAAAAATATTAGGATTTGAACCCCTCAGTCTAAAAGTGTTAGAAGGAGGGTTATGAGAGAAGAAAGGTTCTCATGCAGAGGTTATATTCCCACGGGAGAAGGAGGGTGATGAGAGAAGAAAGGACCTCATGAGAGACATATAGTCCTTTACTTGCCCATGTATTAAACATTCTAAGTGAGTACATCAGTTCCTTACTAGGCCCTCTAGAGAATTCCCTCCTCTTCCTTGGTTTTTCAAATAGAGGATGGTTGTAACTGTCAACTAGAGTATCAAATGGCAACCCCAAGGGACTATATATATCTATATATCTACACACACACACACACACGAGAATTCAAGAGACACATAGGAGGAGTACTTGTGGATTATTTGGAGGAGGGTGAGGAGGAGTTAGTGAAGTCCATCTTCGGGTCAGGTGAGGAGTTAATAACATAATGGAAAGAGTCAAACGGTTCAGAATCAGGGTTGAGAATGGAGATAAGTCTAGGGAAAAAGTCTCCACACCTAATAATCCCATCCTTCTCTAATCCTATTATGATGAAGGTCACTTCTAAAGAATGGGAGTCAATTGGAACATTAGACAAACTAAACATTTTACCCACTACAAGTTTAAGAGAAATTCACATCAGAGTTAAGTCAAATAAGGGGGAAGACATATGAAGAACATACTAAGATATATAGAAAAATTCTTGAAGCTCTCAAGTTGATGGATGTACATAGTTGTAAAGGTAGATAAGATGTAGGATAGGTTGGAGGAAATGCATAGAGCTAGAAGAGGTGTATACAAAATCCCACTCTCAATGCACATTAGAGAATGCCATTTCAATTCCAAAGGGAGTATGTGACATTAGGAACTCCATCGAACCTATAAATTGGTGTAAGGAAAGGATGGTGGAGGAGCCCTTTGGTAGAACCATATCCAAGTAAAAATCTTAGGATTTGATCCCCTTAGTCTAAAAGTGTTAGAAGGAGGGTTATGAGAGAATAAAGGCCCTCATGCAAAGGTTATATTGGCAATTAGAAGAAATAAATGCATGAGTATTAAATAAGACAAGGTTAAATTGGTACCGAGTAAATACATAGCCATGGGGGAAGTCTTGCAACTTAGTGAAATATTACTTACCAAAGTATTTATGGCACGATGGTATTTAAAAAAACCTCGTATCATTGGATAGAGAGGGTGTGGAATATGAAACTCGGTTATATGCCAAAGAATCACATTCTAACCAAAGGATGGTTATATTTTGAATTATAGACAAGAGACAACACGAGAAAAATTCTCCAAGATAAATGGCATTGGGGTTCTACTATGTTGGTGCTAAAAACATAGTCACCCTATTTCAACTTGAGGAAGCATAGAAAGACTTCACAACCAATATGGCTCAAAATACCAAGCATGCCTTTAAAATTATGGAATGTAAGGTATTGAAAGCCATGGGAAATAACTTGGGGACTTTTATAAACTTTGATGGAAGTTCTTTGTAAAACCAATACAAGGCAATAGCAAGGATTTTGGTGGAAATGGATTTGAGAGACGGTTTGCCAGACCTCATAGAGAAAGTGATACTGAACATGGATTATAATTTAAGGTTGGATTATTGGAAATTTCCTTCCATTATGTAAAGTTCTATCTCTGTGGTCATGTTGTAGAAAATTATACAAACAAAGGAAGTGATTGAGTATCGAATAAAAAGAACTATGAAGTCAACAAATAATGGGAGGAAGGAAAACCATAAGGAGGAGATATGTTGTCCCCACTGATAATAGGGAAAGTCGATGTAGAGTTTATATGGATATTTTGGATTCCATATAAATCCCTAAAGGCTAGCTTAAGGATTGTGACATTATTAACACAAAAGACAAAAGGGATCTAACATGATAGTAAAATTTCATCATTCAAAATACAGAGCTAAAGGAGGAAGCATTGTTCAAGAACCTTCTAAAAATAAAATATCTCAAACCAATTTCGAAAAGGGAAAAGGTAAGACTTATATTATGGATCCATGTCTATCCGAGTTTTCCACTTTCCTTAATCAATATATGGTAAAGAGCATAAAGTCGAAGTTAGATAAACCTAGGGAGGCCCTAGAATTCTTATATTCTTGGTCCTTGATTTCACCTTCAATCCCCAATCAAAATATAAACCTCTCTTCAATATTAAGTAGAGCATTAAAACCTATCTCTTTGTCCAATAATCCTTTAAGCCTAAGCTTGGTTATAGGATGTGATGATTGTAGGGAGAAATGCAATAGGTACTATTTGAGGCCTTGGAAAGGTGAAGCCCAAGTAAGGATAAGGGCATCAAAGGAGGTTTGTGTTTAGATGCTATATGCCATAAAAGTGTGGGTAGAAAATTAATTATGTCCCTAGAAAAGAGTAAAGCAGAAAATGAAGTTTTGGAAGGAAAGCAACAAATATTAAGCGGTGAATTAGAGCAAGGAGAGCCTTAGGAAAAGTTAAACCATGATCATCTTTGCCTAAATTGTTTCAGAGGTGAAAATCGAAGTATTTTCATTGAGTAAGATTTGGAGAATGGATGCCACGAGTGAAACCCTAAATTTCAATGAATACACAACCTCAGACCTGGGCATTAACATTTTATAAAGATAGATTCGATCCCAATAAAGGTGATGTCAATAGATTCGATCCCTTTGTGGATTCAAACTCTGTTATGAAACCAAACAAAGGTGAGATATAACTCTCCAGAGACAAATTTTTTTCTTTTGGTAATAGATAAACAAATAGTTTGGTTTCTTTGCCCAATTTATAATTATAGGCATAGAATCCATGGCGCACTTCAAAATTAGAAATATTAAACCCTATGCAAATTTAACCCTATAGAATCCATGATGCACTTCAAATGGGAAATTTGAAAAGGACAGAGTGAGAAAAATTTACCGATCCAGAAGTCATTGTTGGTCTAGTTGGTTGCTCTGTTGCTCTCTATCCCTGTGGCTCCTTGGTGGGGTCACCGTGTTTCTTGTCGTGCCTTTCTGTCTTTATGGTGGGTCTCTGTCTCTTTGTTGTTTGGAAACTGGGTGGGGTCTTTGTTTGTCTCTGTGGATCGTTTGTCATGGAATTGCAGGGTCAAGGGTTTAGTTTGCAGTGGGTCCAAATGTGTCGTCGCAGGTTTTGTTTATAGTCGAATACCACGCGTGGGTTTTAAATATGTTATATGTGTAATATATATATGTTATATATATGTTTACAATATATATGTAACATATATATATAACATATTTATGTTACATATATATCTTATATATATATATGTTATATATGTTTGACATCGTATAATATATTTTTGCGTTTTATATTATGTTATAATATATAAATATTATATATTATAAAATATTTTTTATATTATATATTATATTATATGTTATATATTATATAGTATATTATATGTTATATGTATATATTATATAATATATAGTATGTGTTCATGATATCAACAAGTGCATCCTAGTAGAAATCAATCTGCAACTAGACACCTAAGGTAAATACAACATCCCCAGTCTCAAACAAGAGATTAGGGACACAAACATTGGTGTGTAGCATGAAACTAGTCCAATAATTAGAAGAGGTCACAAGTTCAAATCCAGAGGGGGGTAGGGTATGTATACCCCCGTAGACTTTAGCATTCAAATGGTTGGGCATAGGGGGTCCCTTGTCCCACAAACAAGGGTGTCTCATACACCGATTTGGTGTTCATCTTGGCCGTGACCTTAAAATTAGATTGTTATTATTATTATTAATATTGATGGTAGTCATGTGGTTTTGAAGTTGGTTCTTGGTTGCATCAATTTTAAATGTGAGGGACTTGATTTATAGTTTTATGTCATTCATGCTATATTCCATGGATAAAATGTTTCTAGTGTGAATCATGGTATCATGAGGACCACTTGAAGGGTTACTAGGGAAGGAGACCAACACGTTGATTGACATCTCAAGAGAATGTTGTTGAGATAGGTTGTCCATAAGGGTCGATTTTGATCTAGGCCCATGGGATCCACTTGAAGGGTTACCCATGAGCTATATTAACACAATCAACATTGCGAGAGGATTGTCTTGATATAGGTCTCAAATAATGGTATGGTCCAACCGAGTAATCTTTTCTTTTATTTTCTTTTGTAGAGTATTTACTCCCATTTCAGTATTATTATATTGATGGAATTCTTAATTCTTGGTATTCCAAATTATGTAAGAATTTCAATATTATTCTACATAGGTTATAGTCTTACATGGTCCTAAAAGCAAAGGAGTGTTAGGCACTATAGCTCTCTAATAGTACTTGACGCATCAACCCTTTAGCCTCATTGATCATATTAACCACTATTCACCATGGTTGACCACTAATGACCTTATTAACCATACTTACCATAGTTTATCATGGTTGATGACAAATGTCATTGAAAATCACTTATCTAGTAACCCACTCACCCATAAAATCCTAACCCATATTGGCCTATGTTTACAAATGTGGACTTCTAGTCAACATTGGTCCCTTCTCAAAACTAGGTCCACCTAACCCTAACCCATTCACTGACCCATTAACCACCCGAGCCACTAACCTCACAACCCACTAATCTTAGTAAATCATTAAGTCTTGAACATAATTAACCATATCCATTGTCATTGTCCATTAATAACCATATTGACTATGATATCTAAGACCCTTATGACCTTTTTTACCCTATGTTGATCCCTAAGACACCATATTAAAAATAATCCCTAAAACCCCTATGACCGCGTCTTTGAACCTAATCATTTGATAATATAAAATATCGACCACTATAATGAGCTTGGACATAGATACCCCCCAATCTCCATGAACCTTGAATTAAATGTCCCCCCTAAAACAATCACTCCCTCACACATTATGTCCCAAACAATGTTAACCCCGAAGGCACTATGGCCTTGAACATGCTAATCCCTTGATACACCTTGACACTTAATCCATATGAAACCTAATGCAATAACCCCTTAACACCTTATGACCAAAAACACACTAAGCCACTAATATGCCATGACCACTAATAATTATGGTTCTGGACATTGTGTACCCCCTAATCCCTATGAACCTTGACATGGATAACCCTTGCAACAATCACCCCCTTTCATATAGAAACCATGAAGACATGAACCCCCTGAGAAACTATAATCCAAACACACTATCCCCCTATAAATGCATTAACCCATTAAGACATTATGATCTCAAACACACTAACCCTCTCATACACCAACCCCTTAATACATTATTACTTTGAACACACTAACCCCCTAATAGAATTTGATCATTGATCCCTTTGATCCTTGATGCAATCAACCCCTAATAATTATGACTTTGAATCAAATGAATCTTTATTATATGATAACCCCCAATCACTATCAACTTGAACATGGTATACCCTCTGATCCCTATGAATCTTGAAACAATCACCCCTAGTGAACATAGTGTGACCTCAAACACACTAACAAATGAATACATTATGGTTCTGAACATAGTAACATTATAATATATTGACCCTACTAATACACTATGACTCTTAACCCCTATAACCCTTGATCTCTTAATTTACCCTTTTTATTTATTTCACTTTTATTATAATGCATTTAGAAAAGTACGAGATTAATTAATATGTCATATATGGTCAACAATATCCTTGAAATTAAAGTATCATGTCATGGTATAAAATCTCAATCACTATAACCCCGCTTGGACATAGTATACCCCCCAATATCCATGACCCTTGAATTAAATGGTCTCCCCTAACCCAATCACTCTCTCACACATTATGACCCAAACAATCATGTTAGCCCCTAAGGAACTATGACCACTAACCACTAAGCCACTAATATTCTATGACCACTAATTATTATGGTCCTGGACACTGTGTACCCCTAATCCCTATGAAACTTGACATGGATAACCCTTCAAACAATCACCCCCTTGCATATAAAAACCATGAATACATGAACCTCTCGACTCTCAAAACCCTCCCATACTGTCAATGCATGCATCTACTATAACCATATCAAATTTTAGTGCATACAAGCACAGATTGAAAAATTTTCAATGTTAGCCCCATTCACAGGTCACTCTATGAAGGGCCAAATTAAAGCATAATTTACACTAATTGGTAAATGGAAAACCAACTTGAAAATTGTTAGATGAACCAAAGTTAAAACTAGAGATGAATATGGTATAAACCTGAATTAGATTCCATTGGTTTTAGACCTCGTGCACGATTCATGAGCTCTTAAAGCATACCATGTCCATGAATTGGAGAAGCATAGTTTGAAAAAAATCATTAATATCGTTTGATTGTAGACTTATTTGTGTGTGCCATTTTTGAGTCTCGGAACCATCCCATACCGTCAAGGAAAACCATGTCAAATTTCAGTGCATACAAGCACAAACTGAAAAAATTTCAATGTTGACCCCATTCACAGGTCACTTTGTGCAGGGTCAAATTAAAGCATAATTTCCACTAATTGGTAAATGGAAAACCAAGTTGAAAATTGTTAGACGAACCACATTTAAAATTGGATATGAATATGGTATAAACCTGAATGATCTTCTCTTGGTTTTAGATCTCGTGCATTGTACATTAGCTCTTAAAGCATACCATGCCCATGACTTGGAGAAGCACAACTTGAAAAAATTCATTAAGATCGTTTGATTGTAGAATTCTTCGTGTGAGTCATATTTGAGTCTTGAAACCCTCCCATACCTTTAGGACATGCATCTACTATAACCATGTCAAATTTCAGTGCATACAAGCACAAACTAAAAAAAATTCAAAGCATAATTTCCACTAATTAGTAAATGGACAACCAACTTGAAAATTGTTAGGTAAATCAAAGTTAAAATTGGATATGAATATGGTATAATCCTGAATGAGATTCTATTAGTTTAGACCCCATGCACGGTACATGATCTCTTAAAGCATACCATGTCCATGACTTGGAGAAGCATAGTTTGAAAAAAATCATTAAGATCCTTTGATTGTATAATTCTTCGTATGAGTCGTATTTGAGACTCTAAACCCTCCCATAATGTCAAGGAATGCATCTACTATAACCATGTCAAATTTCAATGCATACAAGCACAAATTGAACAAATTTCAAAGTTGGTCCCATTCACAGGTCACTCTGTACAAGGTCAAATTAAAGCATAATTTCCACTAATTGGTAAATGGAAAACCAACTTGAAAATTGTTAGATGAACCAAAGTTAAAATTTGAGATGAATATGGTATAAACCTGAATGAGCTTCCCTTGGTTTTAGACCTCGTGCATGGTACATGAGCTCTTAAAGCATACCATGTCCATGACTTGGAGAAGCATAGTTTGAAAACATTCATTAAGATCGTTTGATTGTATAATTCTTCATGTGAGATGTATTTGAGGCTTGAAACCATACCATACTATCAAGGAATGCATATACTATAAGCATGTCAAATCATGGTGCATAAAAGCACAAACTGAAAAAAATTGAAAGTTGGCCCCATTCACAGGTCACTCTGTGCGGGCTCAAATTAAAGAATAATTTCACTAATTGGTAAATAGACAACCAACTTGAAAATTGTTAGATGAACCAAAGTAAAAATTGGAGATGAATATTGTATAAACCTGAATGAGCTTCTCTTGGTTTTAGACCTCGTGCATGGTACATGATCTCTTAAAGAATACCATGTCCATGACTTGGAGAAGCATAGTTTGAAAAAATTCATTAAGATTGTTTGATTGTATAATTCTTCGTGTGAGTCATATTTGAGTCTCAAAACCCTCCCATACCATCAATGCATGCATCTACTATAACCATGCCAAATTTCAGTGCACACAAGCATAAATTGAAAGAATTTCAACGTTGGCCCCATTCATAGGTCACTCTGTGCGGGGTCAAATTAAAGCATAATTTTCACTAATTGTTAGATGGAAAACCAACTTGAAAATTGTTAGACGAACCAAAGTTAAAATTGGATATGAATATGGTATAAACCTGAATGAGATTCTCTTAGTTTTAGACCTCGTGCATGGTACATGAGCTCTTAAAGCATACCATGTCCATGACTTGGAGAAGCATAGTTTGAAAAAATTCATTAAGATCGTTTGATTGTAGAATTCTTCGTGTGAGTCATATTTGAATCTTGAAACCCTCCCATGCCTTCAAGGCATGCATTTACTATAACCATGTCAAATTTCAGTGCATACAATCACAAATTGAAAAAATTTCAACGTTGGCCCCATTCATAGGTCACTTTGTGCGGGGTCAAATTAAAGCATAATTTCCACTAATTGGTAAATGGAAAACCAACTTGAAAATTGTTAGATGAACAAAAGTTAAAATTGGAGATGAATATGGTATAAAACTAAATGAACTTCTCTTGGTTTTAGACCTCGTGCATAGTACATGAGCTCTTAAAGCACACCATGTCCATGACTTGGAGAAGCATAGTTTGAAAAAATTCAATGCTGGCACCTTTCATTGGTCATTGTTTTTGGAAAGTTTCGATGAAGATGCTATAGGAGTGATGAACATGTCCATTGAAACCTCGATGCAATATGATGATAATGATGATGGATAATTTCATCTCCTTCACATCTATGTTGCAATTTTTTCGTTTGATTGTCGAATTCTTTCTACGAGTTGTATTTGAGTCTATAAACCTGAATGAGCTTCTCTTAGTTTCAAGAATAATATATTATCTATTTAACAAGTCCAAACACGTGAAGGTGGAAGCTCATATGCCCCCCACCCCCACATCACTCTCAATTCCTCAATATGCAATTTATGTACTATAAAATATTAATTTGAAAACAACATAGTAAGAATCAAGCATATAAACTAAGAACAAATAAATTTAAGGTAAATGAAAGAGAACAAATCAACTAAAAAAATATAAATACATACCTCGTACATTTCAACATTTCCATATCATTAATATTCTTCTTGATCCAACTCAACATCTGTATCATCCAGTTCAAAATTGATGTTGAAAGGACTGGCCATATCAACATCATCATCAATGTCACCATTTCCAATCATATAATTGTCTATATCATCATCAAGAACATTGTCTCCTACATTTGGTTCGACTTCTTCGAGTTCTTCATCTAACACATCGTCGATATCATCTTCATCCAGAACATTTTCTCGAACATCTCCTTCAAATGCTTCGACGTCTTCGTCTAACACATGAACTTACTACTCCTCTACATCATCTTCTTCTTCAATATCATATTCTTATGCTACATTATACTTTACCAACCTTCCTCTTAGATCATATCCAACAAAATATGACCAACCCCCCTTACCTGGAACCTCCGAATAAAATACATGTTCACATTGGCTTGGAAGAACATAGGGCTCTGATTCTGGCTCAAAATTCCTTGTATTAACCATGGTAAATTTGTTAGCATGTTGATTACTAGTTCTATCAGGATCACATTCATTCATTCGTAGCTTGTACCATTTTACGTCGAACATAACTAATTTGAAGGATTTAAAGTCACACTCAAGTATATCATCCAATTACCCATAGTATCGATTTTTAGAGACTTCTGGATGTTTGTCACTTTTGGAGGAAACATTAGTAACCTAAAACACTGCAGTTATCCCACTACAAGAAGTTTTCATCTTTTCATCCAACTTTTTGATGCAAAATTTGCGGCCATTGCACCACATAACATTGTGGTGTTTCAACTGAAATATTCTAGACACATAAAAAATGCATTGTCAATTGATAAACATATTTATACTTTGAAAATATTCAAATTAAGAAAAAAAAACACGCCATATACATCAACATAATATTCAAAAAAACTAAATAGTATGGGTGAATATATTCTTGCCTATTTATCTTTTAAACCACATGCTAAATCAATTTCCCTCTATGCAAGATTGGTATCTCCTTCATGTTAAGCTTCTTTGACCAATGTAGCCACACCATACTATGATAAATTACCATTATTATATTGTATACATCATTCAATTCATACCTTCATCCAATAAAAAATGTTTGCAATGTATAAATGTATTGCATCCCACTCTCGAGCAACTGTATTAAAATAAAACAATTCACATATATTTAGTTACCATGGTATACCTTCATGTAATAATGGATTATGTAGGAAGACTAAAAATTAAATAAGTACGATATACATAAAAACAAAAGTCAAATGTATTATAAATCGCCACCATGATCTACTTACTTGTCACTTTCCTCATTCTACCTTTCCCCAATTGGTGCTCCCCTTCAAATTTGTTGATGGAGTTGACATCCTAAATGTGATCCACATTAATACTTGCAACTATTTTAGGAAGATATTGAGTAATATAAACCATGGTTTGATATACCATATATCCCTCTACCACAAAACCCTCAGGACATGCTCTTTGTCTAACCAAAGCCTTCAATGATTTCAAGTGCCTCTCAACCATCCACATTGACCTTGTGTGTACACGTCCACACTTTTCAATCTCCTCAACTTGGTATATGAGGTAGTGTTCTTGTGCATTGAAAAATGTTGAAGGTAGATACTTTTTCATTTCACACATTAGACGAGAAATTTGCATCCTCCAATAATTTATATCTTCTTTATCAATTTCTTTAGATGACAACCATCTACAAATGATGCAATCAAATCACAGGTTTCAACTAAAAAGTATATAGTACTACATTACAAGTAAAACACATGAAATGAAATATAAGTTGTACAACGAATTGAAAAAATTACACTTTGCATATGAATCTCCACTTACCTAATGTATTTTCCAAGATCATATATAACTTGTTTGACATTGTTGTCAAAGTTTTATGGGAGAGATAGAGGTAGAACATATTGTAAAAAAATAAAAAAATAATTATTTATTCCCAAATTAGTAGAGAAAAAACACTAACAAGATGTTTCACCAATATACAAATATAGACACCAAAATAATTACCTTAACGAAGGTATGTCAATCATCATTTTTTACCCCACCTAATTCACCTTTCTTTGTTAGGATATTCTTTATGTTCGAAGAAAATCTAGTGGAAAATTTAATTTTTTGAATAACCTCTTTTACATCCTTGCTTTGTTGCTCTGTCAATAACCATGGAAGGGTGCTTATATTTTGGTCTCCATCGCTATTTGAATGAATCACACTTTGCATTTCATGATTAGTCTCCTTAATGTCATTACAAATCTTTACAATTTTTTATTTATCACTCCTTCCATCTAAGATTCATCATAATGTTTATGCTACATTCTTCCCGATGTGCATTGTATCAAACAAATGGAAAATTTCTAGGTGCTCATAGTAGGGGAGCCTACTGAATTGTACATGATAATTTTTCATTCCTCGTGGAAGTGCCCCATTATTAATGCCTTCATGACAAACTTCAAGGTAAAGCATAATTAAAGATATTACAACAAAAATTGTCAATTAGTACAGTGAAAAAAATGCAATAAAAATATAAAATATTCCAAACATTTCATGTATGATACATAGACCTTTTGTCCATACCTTGACGATTTCTATTATATTGCAACTTCCATAGACGAGGTGTCATTCTCCGTGGTTTTAATACAGTCCCTTCTTTCCCATTAAAAAAATGTTTTTCAGTACTTCGATACCTATGATTCTTAGAGAGGAAGTGCTTATACTCATCAAACACCTCCTTTCCTAAACTTCTTGAATGACAATATTTCATCTTAGGACCACAAACTGGATATGCAAATTTACCCTTTTTTTGAAGACATGCAAGAGATGGATTAAATTTATATCAATTATTCGAAGTATGATTAATGAAGGGATTATATATTAAAAACATGCATGATATGAACTTCATAAAATTAAACACTTTTAAAGTGCAGTGTAACGTTATAACATACCACAAAAATGTGTTATCCTTGGGGCATCGTGAATTGTCCATATAAGCATTGCATGGAATTGAAATTCCCTTTGTGCACCAACTGGTCTAGAGATATCATACATAGTGACGCCCTTCCATAACTCTAGTAACTTGTCGATAAGAGGCTCGATATATACATTCATATCTTTGAATTGGTGCTTACGTAATTGATTAGACATACAGTAGATAATTACTACATATATGAGTAAATAAAAAAAATATCAAACATAATTATAAGACATAATTGAACATATATGAGTAAAAAATAAAATATAATACATAATTATGAAACAAACAAGACACATGAGATGTTATCGTGTTAAAAGAAATTATTCTAAACAAATAACTGGAACAATCATTGGCAACATTATGTTCTCCCTCTTTATTGACATCCATGGAGGAATGTTATTGTTGATAAAAAAAATAGGTCACACCGAGTAAGTAGATATGATCTCTTGGATTGACACCATTAGCTGTCAATGAAAGCCTAAGATTACGAGGTTCGACTTTAAAATGTGTCCATATTTCCTCTATCTTCTTAAATGCAGATCCATCTGTAGGCATTCAAAGAACATCATATTTACTTCTATTATTTGCATGGTAATCCATAAACTGTGTTATGCTTTTGCACCTGAACAATCTCCGCAAATGTGGAATTATGGGAATATAATGAAGAACCTCGCGAGGCACCTTTTTTGTTATTTGATCGGTTTGATATCTACTAATTTGAAAGTTTGGGCATTCTTCTTTCGACACATGTTATCCATAATACAAAATATGATCAT
>WSFP011481610.1:0-16085 GCA_009831015.1 Picea engelmannii | reverse complement strand
TACAAATCTTGTTGAACCTATCCACTACAACATACAAATAGTCATGACCCGCTTTGGTCATTGGTAAACCCCCTACAAAATCCATGGAGACACTTTCCCATGGATGGTATGGAGCAGGAAGTGGTGAGTACAGCCCTAGTTTTATTTTAGTGGGCTTACAAGTAGAACACATCACACACCCCTTTACATATTTAGTTACAATTGCTTTCATTTGAGGCCAATAACAAAACCTCTACAAATGAGCCATAGTTTTTCCTACCCCAAAATTCCTAGACACAAGAGAACTGTGAGCTTCTCGTAGTACATGGACTCGTTCACTTGTAGGAATACATAGCTTCCCAAGATGATAGAGTAACTTTCCCTGCAGATGATAGTTCTCTACCTGTGCACGAAGGGTTAGCTTCTCATATACTTCTTTAAAATCTTCATCGATGGTATATTTCTTTACATAGCTATCATGAGATAAAGAAGTATTCTTCAAAATAATAGAAGCAGCAATAGGAGGTCTAGAAATCATATCGGCTACCTTGTTACTTGTACCCTTCTTGTACTTGATTACCAAATGAAATTGTTGTAGAAAACCCATCCATCTGTAGTGTCACGATTGTTGCAATTTGGTATGTTCTTGAAGATACTGTAAGGGTTGGTGATCTGTATGTATAATTGTTTCCTTCCCTAACAAGTGTTTCTTCCATTTCTTTAGGCTCTGGACTAATGCGTACAACTCTTTATCATATGTAGGATAGTTAACAACAGGTTGGTTAAAAGTTTCAGAGTGGTAACAGTTATGCTTATGGCATTGCATCAATACTGCAACCATGGCGTATCCATTGACATTTGTCTCGATCTCAAATGACTGTTGAAGATTCGACAGTGCTAATATTGGTGCGGTGCTGATCTTCTCCTTCAAACTGTCGAAAACTTTATGTTGGTTTCCTTCCCACTGAAAAGTGTTCTTCACAATGGTTAAGGCATGCAAAGGAGATACTATAAAGGAGATGTTGAGAATGAATCTCCTCCAATATTGGACTGCACCTAAGAAGCTTCGGACTTCGGTTACACTTTTTGGCTCGGGCCATTTTACAATTACTTCAATTTTGGAAGGATCAATCTTCAATTGTCCTCCTCATACAATATGACCTAAGTATACAAGTGCAATATTTCCAAATTCACATTTATACATTTTCACATACAACTTTTCCCTTTGCAAAGTATCCAATACCTGCTTTACATGCCTTACATGTTCATCCCTAGTCCCGCTAAAAACAAGAATGTCGTCTAAATATACAATCATAAAGTCATCTAGGAAAATCCTGAATACATCATTCATCACATGCATGAAAGTTTCTGGAGCATTACAAATCCCAAACGGCATAACTAACCACTCAAACAATCCCTATTTGGTTTTACAGGCAGTCTTCCATGCATCATGTTCTGCGACCCTAATTTGATGATATCCACTGCGCAAATCCAACTTAGTGAAATAAACAACATTCTTCAACTGATAAAGTAAATCATCTATACGAGGAAGAGGGTATCAATTTTTCACCGTGATTTTGTTTAAGGCCCGATAATCGACACACATCTGTCATGTGCCATATTTATTTGGCACCATCGTGATCAAAGAACCACAAGGAGATGAACTAGGCCTGATGACCCCTTGATCCAATAAGCCTTGTACCTGCTTCTTGATCTGTGTCATCTCTACAACTGACATCTTGTACATGCCCACATTAGGAAGAGGAGAATCTTGTTAAATATGTATCTCATGTTGGATTTCCCTCTTAGGAGGTAATCCATCTGGTTCCTAGAAATTATCATCATACTTAGAAACAATATCAATTAATTAATTTTTATGAGACAAATCACATCCTTGGAAAGTGTCGGATGTCCCAACATCTTTCTCTCTTACGACCATGAATGCATATCTCTTATTAGTGTTTATGAGTCTTTTCATTTGTCCTACACTAATGAGTGTTGTATTTACCCTCATGTTGTGAGCTCTAGAAATACATTCCACTCCCCCCTTAGTAAGGTGGTATTTGTTCTCATGACGAAAGAAGACTGATTTTCTATAATAAAGATAAGGACTCCCCAACACTATGCCACATATATCAAGTGGTACAACATCCAAATCCACTTCATCAATCAACTTTGAAACAATAGCAAATATGATCCTACATTGTTTGGTGACATTAAGTTTTTCTTTATCACATACCCAACCAAGAGGATAAGGATTCAGATGTGGTTTCGTTTCAAGACCCATCTCCTTGACAAGTGCTTTGGATATTAATTTTACTTGGGAACCCGGATCAAATAATGTATCTATCTTAGTATGTTTAGATACAACTCGTATATGAAATAACTCATTCCTCTTTCATTCATCAACATGAGATTCATCATTGGAACTTGAACTAGCATGAAGGGAATCTTTACCTTGTACTCCAACCACTATGATCTTTCCTTCACCTCCTGAATCAGAACCCAGATCTTGCCACACTGTAGCAGCAGTCTTTGTCTTCCCCTTTCTACCGAGCTATTTTGATTTATTTTCTGGATGCAATTTCTAACAATGTTCTTCATCATGATCGCTCTTCTTGCAATAAGTGCAAGATGGTTTTCCTCCTTCTCTCATTACTGTAGCGGTTTTCTTGTCCTTCCTTTTGAACTTCTTGAAAGTCTTTTGTGGGAAATTTGAAGGTTTCTTCATGGGATATTCTTGAACATGTTTCCCCCTATTCTCAAGGTGAGTGGCTTGCACACAAAATTCGTCAAGACTGGTGGGGTTAAACAAGAGAAAAGTATGACGAATATAACTATGAAGTGCACCAATATACTTCATTAAAGTTTCATAAGAATCCAAAGGAATGTTCAGTGCAAGAGCTTTCTTCCTAAATTATTCTTTGAAACTTTGTACAGTCCGACCTTTAATTTGTCTTAAAGTTTGTCATTCCATCATCACTTTATGTAAATACCCTAATGGATAGAACTTCTTCCTTATCTCTGATTTAAATTTTGACCATGAGGAAAGAAGATTACCAAACTTACTCATGTCCTAAAGATTTCTCTCCCACCATACGAGAGCGGAGCCTTCCAACTGAAGAGGATCCAGTTGCACTTTAACTTCCTCTTCATCAATATGTTGAACACGAAAATATACTTCAACCTATTGAATCCAATTATCTAGTTTTTCAGGATTAGCATCTCCATTAAACATAGGTAAATAAAATTTTACATCAAGCTTTAACAATGGTTTCTTAAAAGAGGCTTTATGGCTAGAATGATGAGAACGATGAGAATTATCGGAGGAAGAAGAACTAGAAATTGAAGGTGAAGATGGAGGCTTAGGAGGATCTCCTCCATCCCCTTGGTTTACCGAAGCATCATCATCTACATTTGCTTCCTTTTTATTCTCTTTCTTCTTCATCCTCTTCTCATAATCTCCATACATTCGTTCGACCATTTCTAACATGCGATAAAAGACCATGTGAAATTTTTTCTCATGTTCATCACACTTGTCCTCTTCTACCATTTTCTTCCTTCGGGATGCACGACCAACTTTGGGATTGAACGTCTTAAGAGTTCCTTCACCCTGCTTATGCCTGGACCTAGTAAGCATTCATACTCAACCATTAAAGTCAAAGACGACTGCTCTGATACCAACATGATCCAGGATCTTTGCATCCGGTGACTTATTAAAGAATTGTATTAAATGAGCATAAACTAAAGTACACCATAAAGAAGTAAAAAATCAAAAGGAAAGAGACGTAATCATGAAATATGAACACAAAAACTTGATAATGGAGTTCGTCCCTAATGGATTACGTCTCCGGGTCCTGCTCTCAAATGGGTAGGCCTTTTTATTAACTCCACAAAAGAATTGGACAAAATACATAAGTATAACTCATTTTGGAGTTAAGCTACATAATATTTTCTCATATCGAAAAACAAACATCACCACTGCATTCATGGTGTCGAATTACCTAAAAATGACTATCTCCAAGCCTTGATCCAAGTCTAGCACTTTCGGAGCCAAGAGACACCCCTGTCTCATTTTTCGTACCTGCCTCTACAATAAATGACTGGAAATTTTCTCAAAATGCATGCCTAGTTTGTACGGCAGCGCTTTGGTCTCCTTCTCTGTCTTGTACGCTGGTGGAAACCCCCTTTTTATATAAAAATGTGGTGGTTGTGTAATAATGAGGTCATTGGGCGCATTGGTGGGTGTATGCTATATTAATCCATAGGTTGGCAGAGGTCCCGGGATCAAATCCACGGGCCTCCCATTGTAGTGTGTGGTTACAACAGTTTTGGCACGTGCTACTAAATCTAGCAGATGGTGGAATATGCTGCCAATCTAGCAGAACCACTGCCAGATTTGGTGGTATAAAAATTTAATTTATATATATTTTTTAAATTTTGGTTGCTGGGTGTCATTGGGAATTTGCCCACTGCCACATGGTAGACAATGACTGGGCCACGTGGCATCCAATCATTGGCCCATGTCACCTCGTTGCACAATCATCCTACCACATCACCCTGCCACGTGTCATACAAATTCCATGTCATCTTTCCATGTAGTGTACGGATGCCACGTGTCCTATACAGACTACCACGTGGCAACTTTTCATTGGTCCACAAGTTAGCCCAAAAAGTCCAAAAATGAGTGACACGTGGCGGCCTCTTGTGCTGCCACATCATCATGTTGATGGAAGCATGACATGTTTTGCCCTCTGCGCTTGCCACGTATGTTGTACAGATGATGACATCATTTGTACTGATGCTGATGTCAGCAGTACAAAAGCTGACTCGTCCCTGTTGATTGGGCTAGGTTGACCAAAACTTTGACCGCGAATATCTTTCGATCCGTAACCCTGTTTGATGAGTCGTTTGCGTCGTTAGAAAGCTTGTGATGTGCTCTTCGTGATCATTCCATTTTCATTGAGTTTTTGGAACTATGAATGTTTTCCATTTCTTTGCCTGTTGAAGCCATTCTGAGCGTCCTGAGATGCCTTTGGGAGTTATGAGTTGTCCTTAGCCTTCTTTGGATCCTTTTTGGATCAACAATGTCGCATATGATTTTAGTAAAATATCAACTCCATCAGTGTTGTACGATTGACATTGATATAGACCTCCTAGTGTCAAATATTACTTGTTATGATTATTGTTATAGACTTACTACCTTGTGGGAAATATTAATAAAGATTGTCCCTAGTACATAAGTAACAATCTATTCTCATAACTAGGGGAGTTGTGGTGGGACCCTAACACTCTTTGAAGACAAATATGGAGCAATTAATGGGAATTTCATGTGGAGTAATCTAGATGGCTAAGTATTTAATCCTTGTAAAGTAGTAAGCAACATGTGTGGACCTTGCAAGCCAATATGAGAACATGGTGCCTAACAACTAGTTTTTAAGGCATTGCCCCCCAAAATGGTTTACTTTGTGTAGCTTTGAATTGTAGATCCATATCCTTGGTGCACCTCTATGTTATCATGTTTCATAAAGACACCAAAACCTTAAAAGAACCCTTGGAAAAGAATTGAATTTACTTGGAGATCTACAATTGCTGCTATATGCTGAGAGATCCTTTAAAGAAATTTGTGAGGCTTTCTGGTAATATCTTCTTGATATCTGAGAGCATAAATGGAATATCCCAGCTAGCATATATGTGTGAGAGAGACCCAAAGAGATCATTGGCTAGGGTAGAATATATATACAATATAAGCTATAAGTCCAAGAGCTCCATGGACTTGAGTTGTTGGAAGTGCATGAAATTTAGGTGGGGAGTGGGAGAGAAGGGTTGGAATAGCTTCTTTGATACCAAATGGCATATATTCAATGACTATGTAATGAGTCTCAATGAGCCTCATCCTAAAGTAACCATGAACAAGAGAAGAAAAGAGAAGAAAATACTAGACGAGAGAGGAGTTAAGATAGCAATTGAAAACCTAAAAAGAGTTACTTACCTCTATTCATCCTATTAATGGCCTTATATATTTTTACAATGGGTCCACACAAGGATGCACACAACTCTATGGATAAGAGAAAATAATACAAAAAACCATGTGTGTATCCCTAGAGTTGGAAAGATGCAACTACCTAACTAGATGCTCACACATCAATAATACATAGTAAGAAAATATGTAAATAATGGGACTGCTTCCTAGGCATTGGGTGCTACCGATTCATGGATGGATGTTTGGCTGAGGGGTGCATCCTCCTTGGGGAGGGTGCCCTGTCTACACTCTATATATCTACATCATGAATTTACATTCAATTTAAACATGGGAAGAGATATTCGATGGTAGGTAAAGGATTCGCTAAATTTAAAAATATGCAAGGAATTATCTCCAAATTAATTCAAAAAATCATGCATATATATCATTATTAAATATCGATGTTCAAGTTTAGAGAGGAATCCAATATTCCATCAAGAAGATTAAAAATATGCAGTGTTCAAAATTCTAAAACCCCTTGATGAACTATCGAGGGTCTTTAAAAGATATCCATGACAAACTTTTGAAGTGGCCTTGTTGAGACCCGAAATTGACATCCCCATTACCCTATTATACTCTTCATCTATACCTTTTTGGCCTACCTAAGCTTGGGTGAATGACAAGAATGCCACCATTAGCCAGTGATATGGTCATAAGGTAAAGTATGGTTAATTCATGCATTTTGTGGTTTATTGAGTTAGGGAATTAAATATTTCATGTACTAATACTTCAATTTTCCATGTATAATATTTGACCTCTAGATAAATCCAGCCTTCTTGTACTAGCTCAGCTATCCGGTACCTGTGCACCAAGATTGCCACTGTCCGAATCCGGTACCAAACGCATCCGGTACTAAAATCTCATCTGTTGTGATCCGATACCAACGGTCGTGGACTGCATGATCTGGTACCACCATTTGCGCACTGTTGTGATCCGGTACCATCTACCTGTCACAATCCGGTACCAATATAGAGAGCCGAATGTACCAAGTTTAGCTCCAGATCGCCCAAGACAATTAGTGGATGTTTATTTTCTCTAGCAAGGCTATGTTAGAATAGTTTGTTGATTGCCTCATCCTCATGCACTTCGTGTCATGAGGATGAAGCTAAAATATGTAACCGAATAATTAAATTTAAACATTTGACTGATTTGCAAATCATGCCACCTTGTGTTTCACGACTAAGACTGTTAAATAGCCATGGCAAGGATGGTGGAAGAAGAGGAGAGTTAGCATATTACCAACATGTGAAGCAGCGTGTGATATTGTAGAACATATTCTGAGTGAAGACTAATAGAAAAACGTCATTTATCTCCATGTCTTGATTGTCTATGATTGAATATGAGTTGAGTTGTTAACAAAAGTTTGATGTTATGTTTTGAGATTTGAGTGAGAGTAATGTGTGGGTTGAAGACAAGCTTACTATAGATTTCAGTAGCTGACCTATTGAAGCGGCAAGGGCCCACCGCCCAACAAAGGTTAGCATCTTTGTAGATTAACATTAGCATTTGTTTTTAGTAGTGTAAACATTAAATTAGTTGAATCTTTAACTCTGTTAGATGATAGCAATACAGCTTAGACTAGGGTTTCTATTATATAATTGTTTAGAGATCTTTACTTGCTCTGTTTTTGCATATGCTCTGTTTTTATGAATTTGGTTTTTAGACATGAATGTTGGCAGCAGTGGTCAGACATATTTGAAGGAGAACTAGTGAAGTCCACAACAACACATTTTGAACCACAACATACTCAATATATTAACTATTGAACTACCCATGCTATGTCTTGATGATTGATGTGTGATTTGCCTTTCAGAAGTGTGGATTGCATAGTTAGTTTTTTGGGTCAGATAGCAGAGTTGATCTGTCAAACCAACTCCATCTCATACTTCCATGTGCCATAATGGAGTAGATAGCCTCTTTGTGAAAGACAACCAAAGTGCATTGCAATTTGCTATTTTGATTTTTTTCTAGAATGCATAATATAGCTAGTTCTATACTCATGACATTAGAAATTACCTTTCTTACTGGTGTCTTGTAACTTTGTTGATTACGAATCCCAGATTGATAATTAATGAGTGTATTATAATAAACATATAAGCAGCACAACAGGCCTAATAAACCATTGTTCCCTTCAAAATGATGTTACATTTGAACTTTAGAACATCCTAATGAACCACTGAGAAACTCTCAAATAAGATCTCTAAAGATCTCTAGGAACAACCTGATGAATATTGGGACGATCCAAAAGATTCCCTAATCAAAAGTTGGAAACCTTTCCAATGAATGATTAGTGTGATTGGAAATAAGTGGCATTCAAATGATTTTTGGAAACGGTTCACACCATTGGAGACCTTCGATCGAATATCTTTAGTTACCTCTCGATGAATCATGGAGGGATTCAAAAAAATGCAACAATGCTTCTTTCAAAACCTCTTGAGGAACTATCGAGGTAACACAATCTGACACATAAAAAAGTTTAGATCTCCCCACGAACCATCAGGAATGTTCAAAAGATAAAAACATTAGAAAACTCACATCTTCTTGATGAACCAATAGGAGAGTTGAAACAAAGATGAAATAATAACTTTTAAAACATCTCGATGAATTATTAAAACACATTTAAAAATACAATAACATTTCTTTAGCAACTCCACGATGAACCATCAAAAATAATGACAAGATAATGCATTGAAATCTTATACCTTCCCTATAAATTGGGAGAGGTCTTCTAAATATATGTTAAGAAACAACTTTCAATGAACCTAATAAACTCTCAAAAGAAAACCATTAACCTTTTGAAAAGACTCACAAACTATTAAAATACTTTCAAAAGAATGATACAAAATACATTAAAATATTATGCTTAATCATATTCAAAAAGTTTATACCATTTAACATACACCAAAACATGATAATAGATGAGGATAGAAAGATTTTGAGAGTGCAAAATATCACAAAGTTACATTCAAAAAACACTTAAGACTTTTAGAGAGAAAACAAATCATTATCCAACTTCTTTGTATGGCTAAGAAAAGATTCAAACATAAACATCCTCATGAAATAAAATCCACAAAGTTAAAATAAAGGGCGGTCTAAGTCCGTAGTTAAAATATTTGTCAAAATCGATAGAATAAAGGGTCGGAAAAGGTGCAAATTGGTGCAACTCATTGGCCTTTTTTTTTTTTACAAATACTTAGAAGAAAACACAAGGAAAAGAAAATGGTGTTGTCTAGTTATTTTATGAAATGATTTTTTTCATCGGAATCCGATGATATAAATTTACACGAATCACTTCTTTTGTTGTTCAAAATCCATTTTTGAATGCAGAAATAGATTCAACATGCTGAAAAATCTAAGGGACACTTGGATTATATAGAAACAATCACTTAAATCTATGAATCTAACAAATTCTCACCAGATTTCGTACAAATGTCCCCTGAAAAAATCATCATTTCATATACAGCCTGAGTGGGCCTAATGGTTAAGAACATGTGTTTTCTCTTAAGAGGTCACAAGTTCAAATCCAAAGGGGGGTAGGGTATGTATACCTCCATAGACTTTACTAGTCAAATCGCTGGACAGAGGAGGGTCTCTTGTCCCACAAACAAAGGGGTCTCATACACCAATTTGGTGTGGCTTGGTCGTGACCTTAAAATGTATATATATAACATTTATCCTATCACAAAGAAAATAGCGTTTAGAGTTTAGTTCCAAACTTGCATCACACATACTAAAGATAACCACATAGATCTTTTACACATGGAATGTTATGTTGGTGCCAGCACAAGTATGAAAACCCTTGTAAATCGTGTTGGTCCCACAGCGTTTAGAGTTTAGTTCCAAACTTGCATCACACATACTAAAGATAACCACACAGAACTTTTACACATGGAATGTTATGTTGGTGCCAACGCAAGTACGGAAACCCTTGTAAATCGTGTTGTTCCCACTGTAAAGTTAAAAAAAGAGACACAATGTAACTAGGAAGAAGGGATAGCATGTCCGTTGCATCTAGATGCTCAACACATACATCTTTGCACATGGAAATGTGTGTTGGTGCCACCATGGAAAAATAAGACACTAGAAGAGACTTTCTTGTTCTTCAGGTTGAATAATTAAAGCAACTATGTTTTTCACAACACATTTCCACCACACTGTGAATTGTAACTTTTAGAAAGCTGGGTGGATTCCACCACACTGTCAATTGCAACTTTTAGAAAGTCGGGTGGATTCCACCCCACATACGCAAAAAACATGCCAGAAATTCACAAAGCAAGCAATGATAAGTATGGAGGTGGGCTCTGCCAAGGATCGTGAGGCCATTCTTGATGACATCAGTAAGAGTTGTAGCAGAGCTTGTGAATTCTTTACCTTGTAAGGAAGGTTGTAGCAGAGCTAGATAATTCCTTTTCTTGTCAATAAAGGTTACAGTGGACATGGCAGAAGCCATGGTTGTTAACACGCTAATACAAACATTGACTTCTACCCTGGCTGACAAACTTTTGCAAGATGTATCACTCACCATTAGTTTTAGAAAGGATTTTGAATATATTTGTGATGAACTTGTCTCCATTAAAATGTTGTTGAATGATGCTGGAAAGAAGAGGAGCACCCGTTCAATGTCCAATTGGTTGGACAAACTTGAATATTTCCTCTACGATGCTCTCGACATAGTGAAGGATTGCAGAGCAGTTCGGAAGTTTGGCAACCCGATATTCAGCTATCGGATGGCTCACAAGTTTAGGGGTCTATGAGAGAGAATCAGCAAGATACACAAAAGTGCTAAATATCTTAAACATCTTACATGTTAAATAGAATGTAACCTCAACATTCTTACTGTACACTGCCAGGTATCCTGGCCAGCTGTACTATCGTTTCTTGATGTTCTTGATTTGTTTGAGCCTATTTAGCTCAACTTTTTTCCCTTTTCTTATGTACTCTTTTCTCATATACTCAATATATTGAATATTATTTCTGCTCTACTCTTTCTCTGTATTCTCTTCTTCTTATTTTATCATGGTATCAGAGCTTCAGATGTAAACCTCTTCACACAGTATGGAGAGAAGCCCAATCCAAAGTAGTGAAGAATTTAAACTGTCAACGAGAGCTCAGGATGCCAGATTCTTGACAGAGCTTAGAGTAAAATGCGCAGTCCACCATCCACTCAAAAGATCATTGCAGAAAGAAAACGCAAGGAAGCAGAGTGAAATACGCTCAAAAGATTGAGGAAATGGAGCTGTAGAAGGCAAAGAATCGTGAAATTCGTAAAACACTGAGGAAATAGAGTTGTAGAAGGCAAAGAATCGTGAAATTTGTAAAATCTTGAGGAAACAAAGTTGTAGAAGAGAAAAACTTCGTAAGTTCTTTAAAAGAATTCATGAAATTCCTTCTTACGGAGAGAATTCTACAAAGAGTGCCAAAGGACAAGCCAAAGCAGCAAAGGACAACTAGAACAGTCATAAGATCGGCCCTGCGAACAGATCTGAGCAATCGATCGAGTTCAGAAAGGACGAGGAGTGCATAGAAAAGGCAAAAAAATTTCAGCCGTCAGATCTAGCGTAGAGGACTGATATCCTTCGGATCCGGGAGAAAGTGCACAAGGCTTAGTCCTCTGGAGTGCATAGGAGAAAGGCCGACTTGCGAAGTCGCGAAATCCCAAAATCGTTGGGACCATCCATCAAGGAGGACACGTGGAGAGATCTTGGCATTTCACTGACTCGTAGGGAGTAAAGGTCAAAGAACACGACAATGAGAATTCGTGAATTGTGAAATCACGACTCGATCTGACCCATTGGATCGAGAAAGATCATGAGTCGTCGATCTGACGCTATCGGGAAATCAGGAATCGAGAAGACAGAGCAGCACCATCCTCTGAGGTCGCGAAGAGTGAAACCCTGAATCGATCACAATTGTTAATCAAAGAGAGGCCTAGACCGTCGATCTAGTGCCATCGACATTTCAGGGATTGGGAGAACGGAGGTGCAAGTCGTTCGACTTCGTGAAACATGAAATCCCGATGAAATCTGGACCATTAGATCTAGAGGAGTGTGAACTATTGATTTGGGAAGCTCCAAAATTTCAACATTTCGGAGTTCAAGGTTTGAAGAACATCATGATGAGAGTTCAAGGGTCGTGAAATTCTGAAAGGATCTAGATCGTTAGATCATAGGAGGATCTGCACAATCACTCCGTAACAAGAGGATAGATCGAAGTTTCAGATTTCAGGATTCCAAGGAGAAAAGGTTGGAGTTGCATCACAACTTCGCGAACCGCGAAATCTCGAAAAGTGGACCGTGGTCATAGCGTCGTGGTCATGTGGAGGAAGGATACGAGAGGAGTTGAGGGCTCGTTAATCCCCTTTTAGAGTTTGGGAGTTGGAGAGTCAGGAGTGGCTCACATGCCAATACTCTCAAAGCCGCGAAACACGACGCGCTCTTTGTGGGCTAAGCCAGTGATCACGGGTAGTGGTCACGTGGGAAAGGAGCTCACGCTCAGTGCTAATTCACGCGGGGCTAAGTTCTCATTTGGACCGATTCCACCATTACAGTTGCTACAGTTGTAAAATAATAGAGCTCAGAGTTCTGAATCAACAGATCTTATGCTCGGATAATTAGATCCAGCCAGATTGAAGTCAAAGAAGTGGTCTACACCGCGTATTTCGGTCCAAAGTCATTGAAAGAACTTCGAAGACCTGGTTTTACATGCAGGAAATAGGTAAACATGAAATTTTCTAACATTTTTTTTCTGTTGTGCTAAATTTTTTAAAGATGGCCACGTCTAGCAATTTAGGACCAACTCAAGCACCGATTCTTCTTGGAAAGAATTATGAGTTTTGGTCTCTTTGAATGACATCCTTCTTGCAAGCACAAGAGTGTTGGGATCAAGTGGATCTTGGATATGTGGAACCAGATCCAATATATCTTGCTGCCATGACCAACAAACAAAGAACTGCTTAGGCAACACAAAGGAACAAAGAAAACAAGGCAAAATTCTGGATTCAGAATTCAGTGGATGACTCGATTTTCTCAAAAATCACAGGTGTTGTTACTTCAAAATAGGCACGGGACATCCTTAAATGAGCCTACCAATGAAATGACAGGGTAAAAATAGTCAAACTATAGACCTTGCGAACGCATTTCGAGACTTTAAGAATGATAGAGTCTGAAAATGTTGATAATTTTATGACTAGAGTCATGGGAATCGTGAACTAGATTAGATTGACTGGTGAAGCCATCTTTGATCAACGCATTGTTGAGAAATTTCTCATAAGTTTACCAAATAAATTTGAAATGGTCATTACAACAATCCTTGAATCCAAGGATCTGACAAATTTTTCAATAGATGAACTAATTGGTTCCCTATTGACACATGAGACTTGACTGCATCTCACAGATGAGACAATCACCAATGCCTTCAAAACTCAATTCACTTTCAATAGAGGGAGAGGCAGAGGAAGAGGAAGAGGTCATCAAGGAAGAGGGAGTAGTCCAAGTAACCCTCACTCAAGTGGAGGTCACACACAATAGAACCCGAATCAAAATTTCCAAGGTCACAGCCAACAACACCAGAATCAGAGTTTCCAACCTCAAAGAGGCAGAGGGAGAAGATAAAATGACAAATCAAGCATACAATGCTATTACTGCAAAAAATATAGGCACTATGAACATGAATGTTGGAAGAAGCAATCAAATCAACCCTCAGGCAGAGCACATATCTCACATCATGAAGGAGAAACCTCAGATGGTATGTTTCTCTCATGCCACAAGACTGAAGAACAACATAAAGATCTCTGGTTACTAGACAGTGGTTGCAGAAATCACATGACAGGTAACAAAGATTTACTTTCATGCATTGATTCTTCAATTTCCTCTGATATTACACTTGGAAATGATTCCTTAGTCAAATTTCAAGGAAAATGAAGTGTACCCATTCTTACTAAACAAAATGTAAAGAAAGACATAAACAATGTCTATCATGTTCCAGATCTGAAACATAATCTGTTAAGTGTAGGATATCTCATTGAACATGGCTATAAGTTACTTTTTGAGGGAACATCATGCAGGATATATGATAAAAAACCCAGCAGAAAATTGATTTCTGAAATCCACATGACTCAAAATAGGATGTTTCCCCTGACCCTCAGAATTGCAAATTTGATCCAATCATATGCACAAAATGCATCCACCCCCAATAAAACTATAGTTTGGCATACAAGATTTGTACATCTACCCTTTCAGAGTCTAAGTCTTCTACAGAAGCACTCCATGGTCAAAGGTCGCCCTGTCTTCAAAGAGAAAAATCCCCCATGTGAGTCTTGCATACTTGGAAAACATAAGAGAACTGGTTTTCCACAGTCCTCCACTCAAGCCAAACAACATATCGAACTTGTTCACACTGACCTATGTGGACCAATGCAAACAGAGTCAATAGGTGGTAGATTTTATTTTCTAACGTTTATTGTTGACTTTAGCAGGAAAATTTGGATCTATTTTCTCAGACACAAGTCTGAAACTTTTGCAAAGTTCAAAGAATTCAAAGCTAAAGCTGAAAAACAGAGTGGCAAATATGTAAAAGAAAACAGGTCAGATGGAGGAGGAGAATACAACTCCAAAGAATTTGCAAATTTCTGTAAATCACAAGGCATCATCATGCAAACTACAACCATGTATACTCCACCGCAAAATGGAGTAGCTGAAAGGAAAAATCAGACACTCATGAACATGGCAAGAATCCTTCTCAAAGAGAAATTTCTATCAAATACATTTTGGGCTGAAGTAGTAGCATGCTTAGCTTATCTCTTGAATAGATCACCAACTACCAGTCTAACGATGAAGGTGTTAGAATATGAAGGATTTTGCTTGTTTTACCATTGACAATATCACTATTGTCACCCCACCATAGGTCGAAGCCACCCTCCGAGCACCTTAACCTTGACTGAGAATTACTCCAGAAGAAAACCCTAGGCTAGATAGCCAAACAAGGTGTAGTGCATATTCCTCCAAGGATAGTGCACCAACAATGGCTGATCAGATAGTCCAAACCATAGCCAAGAGATAGTCCAAGCCAAAACGTAACTGCTAGTTTCAACAGCTGCTCCAACAACTCTCCTCCAAACCTGCGCACAAGACTGCAACTGCACTGTGAAAAACTGGCTCTCTGCAATTGCTGAGATGTGTCAAATGAGAGACTGGTGCCCTATATTTATAATGGTTCTGGCAGACTTACTGGGGCTGAATTCTCCTTCTGGGTACCTGTCTGTTCAGTATATATTAATTATTTTGGCTGACTTATTCTCTTGGAGGCTAATAACCTAATACATATTCTCTTCTTGTGCCGACAAGTCTTCTAGGGTTATTAGCCAACTCATTAGGGTTTCTCTTACTTCTCGGAGTCTTTTATTCTTATCAGGTTTACACATGGAGGTAAATACCTCACGTAGCTACCATAATATCAGCACTCCCTCCTATCTAGGGAGGTATTACACGTAATGGTGGTTGAGCACAAAACATACCATTCACCTGGTAGCATCAACATAGTCGTCTAGACTATCTCATGACTAGATCATGAGCATCACCATCACCATCAATGTCATCAGCTGCATCATCTCTCAAAACCATACTTCATCTGAGTAGTCAACCATGATGATGGATAAGTCACTCATACCATAGAGTGATACAAGAGCCATTCTTCTAATCTAGACACGCGTCCTAGAAGAGTAGATGTTCTGAGCCGATTTCCATCTAGGAAATTTCTATCCTTTAATCATCCATATAGCTGATAATCATTTCCAAAACTGTTGATGGTCTTCAAGGAAATCAAAACACAATTGTGTCTATCCATAGTAGTACATAAATACAATCCAGTGGTACACTACCACACCAAGTAGCAAACAAGTACTTGATCAGTAACGTATAGTCACAAACAATGGAACACATCCACCACAGTAGTATACTTCTACTGTCATACAGCCTTCATAACAACCATCTGATATCAACCTGCACAGAAACAATGTTATGATATCAATTGAATCATTTGGGCCAATCTTTCACTCACATCTGTGAGATCTGAAAGAATATTTTCCCTC
>WSFP011481607.1:0-16086 GCA_009831015.1 Picea engelmannii | reverse complement strand
GTTACTTTGTATAGTTTTTTACCCTTCTGGAATGCTGTGAAATTAATTCAGTGCCATGAATGACTTCATTGCTGTTTTGACGATGCGGAGTTCTTGTCGCCATGTGCGGACGAAATTTCAGTGATAACAATTAATACACAAGAGAGGGGAGGGTCTAAGAGAATTTATAAGAGAGGGGTCCAAGGGGGAATTACCCATGTCTATTAATTCAACCTAATTCCTAAAATTGCTATTGGTATATGAACCTTCTAATTTCTTATTGAGTGTCCTTGAAGCCAATCATTGAATACATGTAAGAGGGTAGGCGTGCGAATTCACATCCCATAATTATTGAGAGCATGAGGGATGAGTATAATAAGTTTGGGGAAGTTTTTGACTCAAGAAAACAAGCAATCCAAAGGAGAGGAAAATTTGTATGGGGACTTACAACAATTTTATATTGTCAATGTTTTTGCATGAACAACAAACAGAGAGCAGAAAATACGATCTTGGAGCTGGAGCAACCATGGAGGGAGAATTTTGGAGCATGAAGGATCATTTTTGGAGAGTATTTTGAGAAGAATACTAAAGATATGGGTTGTTGGGAATGAAGACTAAACTCATGTGTTCAGTTGCAGTATGACAATAAGTGGTTGTTGTTTTCTGCTGGTAGTTTTCCTAGCAGTGAGCTTCCTTGAGTTTCACAGTAGAGATATTCTTGGTTACCTGTGTCAAAGAGACCTTCATAAATGAATGGGATGGACAAGGGACTGATATAAGTGAATGTGTACATTCCTTGGGTTGTTTAGGTTGAGAGGAAGATATCCAGTGGAAAATAGCGTCAACTTTAGGAAAATACTAGTGGGTTGTGAAATTTATGAGATGTGAGTGGACAGTGAGAGACCACCCTCTTTTTTTTATTTTTATCCCCATCTCAAGGGTGACTTGATATTGATATTTGGAACAACAAGTCTATGTTTGGGTGGAACATCTCTCCCAAACAGTTGGTTCACAACTATTGTTAAAAGATAAGTGTTTTATCTTGTTTCTATGTTGTATTATGAGTTCAATTGTTGTGCATTAACTATGTGTTGAAGAAAGTTTAATATTTTGTTGTATATGAGTTTATTAGATGCATTTTATGCTTATTTTATAATTGTATAGATGCATCTAGTTCATGGTTTCAGACAATAGTTAAATATGCATGTAATTCATAGCTGGTAAGATACAATAATTTAGTTAGAAGAAAAAAATATATTTTATGTGTAATTCCACACGTAATGGACCTAAGTTGGGATAGGGAACATCACATTATAGTATCAGAGATTTTGGTTCAACAATGGACCCATATGGGCCAAGAAATAGTGTGGATTTGTGTAAACTTCATTGTTACAGATTTTGTTTGTGTGGATTTGGGGGGAAATGGAGAAAATTAGAGTGAAATCCCCAAATTTGTGAGCAAAATTGAGTGTAAAGCCCCAAGATTGTTGAAGAGATGATACATGGCATCAATATACAAAGTTGCAAAGTTAAAATTTGACTTAGAAGGTTGAAATTCATGTTTTAATGGTCGATATATAATTGGGTGAGGCTAAGTGAATCGATGGTCAAGATCATGTTTGATTTTGAGATCAATGACCTAGATTCATAATGAATAAATTTAAAAAATTATAATTTTTTCAGAGTTTGGCAAGGTCTAGTAGATCAATGACCAAGATTCATTTTTGACAGTTGGGAAAATGAGATAGATTGATAATCTAGATTCATTTTCGACCATTTGAAAGTTGGAGAAGATCAATGATCAAGATCATTTGGAATGGAAGATCGACGACCCAAATTCATCTGTGTTTTGGTCAAAAATTTCTAAGTGTTGGAGTTGGCCACGGGAATTTATCGATGGCCAATGGTTAGGTCAGCCAAATTGGTGAAGTGCTTTAGTCGCCAATGAAAATTTTCGATGACCAACAATCGGGTTGGTTGTTTTAGCAAGGTTTTCACTTGATAATAGGGATCGTCGATCGTTAATGCCCGATGAGAGGGTCGACCAATTCGACGAGGTGTTTGGGTCATCCAAGTGAAATTGTTGATGGTTGATGAAGAAAATAGGAGGATTATGTTTCATTCCACATCAACATCCATGTTAAAAAAAAAATATATTCTTCACTATGCTCCAATACATTGCTTACACTTCTTTATATAGCACTCTTTATCTCCTAGGAACATTCTAGAAAAGGAATATTCTAGAAATTATTCTCATATTTATTATGTTCACATTGATATATCTAACTGTCATACTAGGCCTTACTTAATAGTATAGTGGACCTAGTCCACCTTACATTGAATGACCTCCATTATTATCACTATGGGCCCTTCGGTTCCTCCATTACCTCTCTAGCTACACTACAATCCATGTTTCATGCCAAATCAACCAAGTTAACACCTTAGGATGACATGTCATTCCACATCAACATCCACGTTTCATTACATGTCATCCAAGAGATGGTCAATGACTGATGATCGGGTTGGTCAAATCAGTAAGAAGTTTTATCCGCCAATGAAAATCATCAATGAACAATGGCCAATGGTTGAGTTGGTCGGTTTAATGATGTCTTGCAAATCAGTTTTCAAAGGAAAGGGTCGATGGTCGATGGTTGGGTCGACATTTTTGGTAAAGTGTTGTCTACGTGCAAAGGAAAATGTCGATCATTGTTCACCGATAGAGTTCAAATCAACGACCAATATTTCTTTGGATTTTGAGATCAAGTGTGCAGATTAAGATGATGTTATAATAGTAAAACAATCAATTTTGTATGAATTTTTAGGGATTCTGGATGTCATGAACTTGCAAGGTGATTTTGAGGCCCTAAACAACATTTTTAGACCATCAAAATTGACGAGAACATAGTGCACCTTTGTCGCACTATGTGTTTATAGCTTAAATAGAAGAAATTAGAGAGATATTTCAACATAGTGATTTTAGGGGATAAATTTTGCCAATGCACTAATTTTCCATGGTTTTTCCCAAAAAACGATTCACCAATTTCCATTTTTCTAAAAACTATCCACCAAAATTCCATAGAATAAAATTATTTTACCATAAAAATCACCAAAATTGTATATAAACTATTTAAAATCGTTAGAAATTTGAATATTTTTACAAAACTATCACCAAACATTTTACATTTTTCATATTTGGGAGATTCTTGGCCATGTTGACCTATTTTGGGACTTTGAAATCCTGTCGAAGGATGTTATCGGACTAATCGGTAGGTGCAGACACTAACAGATCTCCCTAGATGCACCTGGATCTAGAACAAAACAGGATAGGACACGACTCTTTCCCTAAGTTGTAATCATTGAATTTGCTAATAGGGAGGAATAAGTGGCATACCTTTATATCACTTCCTTAGGTCTATGTTGCTTGCGCTTTGCTCCGGTGCTCTTGTGAAGTCAAGTCCAAGAAAACACAAACCAACCAAAGTGAAGATAGAAAAATTTATTCAACGTCAACTTATGCATATGATCAAGGAATTACACAATAAAGTAAGAGTGACTTTATGGGAAAGGGACATGCCACTGTATCATATTAATTGAAAGTAGAAGATACAACCTGATTGCCTTGATGTCGCAAGCTTCCTTTCAGTGACCCTTGGTTCCAACACACACACTTTCTCTGTACTTGCATGAAGAAGATCCAATTCCTCTTCATAGACCAACTAGAGTCTTGAAGCCTCTGTCTAAGCAGGGTTCTTCACACAATTCGTTCACCAATTCTTCAACTAATATTGCTTAACCTTTTCCATGAGAAACCTTTCAATATATAGGATAAGGAGAGATGGTTACATGGATGAGGATGATCCCATCAAATATGAGAAGTCAGTAAAATGAAAACCATACGAATGCCAACTCACTTTCTAGAAGATTCCCTTCTAGAACCCTCGAGACCTCTTCTTCTTTCCAAGATTAAAAACAGGTTCGCACCCTGTGTATGGAGCAAACTGCAAGAAGTTCACACCCTAAGTGTAGGTGGCCTGTGAGAATGAGTGATTCTCGCACCCTAGGCCATAGGCAGCCTATGAACTCACTTCAAAAATATGTTTTTTAGAAGGAAACAAAGGCCACTTTTCTCAGGCAAAAATTCCTTGTTGGGAACCTGAATCCACCATGGTTAGTTCATCACCAGAGTGACCAAAATCATGTATAACAAAATTCCCCCCAAAGTATGAGGTTGTAACTTGTGACAGCCTAAATACTTTGTAAATTGTGTGTGTGTATCAGAAACCAGGAGTGCACCTAATTGAAAACCTGCAAACAACCAAGCATCGGCAGAATATAATACCAGTTCTGAGGTAGGCATTCCCATACTTATATCACATACGGATGACATCATGAATGTAGGTCTTGGCCACCAATCAGACACTGTGGATCCATTCCATAAAAAATTATACATAGCCACCAGGAATACACTATGGATCTATGCGAGAAGACTCAAATTAGGATGACATAGCCACGTGACATATAAAGTGGATCTATGTGTCGATGCAAATCATACATACTCCATCGCAGCCTGGATAAAAAAGATGAAACCCAGGGTCTTCAATCCCATCACCTGAAAGTACGAATCTAGCCATGTGAGTACATGTGACGAAGTCGAACATGGTAGAAACCACTTGATTAATGGTCATTGATGAAACCATTAACAAGTGCGAGGGAAATCACCATTAATGTCAATGACTCCCAAGGTGCACTAGTACAATCCAATGAATGTGAATAAATGAGCTAAGGTCGAACATTCAACGAAATCTCCCGGTCAGGGGTCAATAATGAAAACCCACTGTCGAAAGAGAGAGAACCTGCCATTGAGGCATGCAAGTTCCAAGGTACCAAATAATTTCTAAGTCTTGTTTCCAGATAATGAGTTGGAGTCGACGGAAAAAAAAATCAGCACAAGAGGGCCTTGATGTATCCCCCATCAATGACACGAAATGAGTAATAGATTTTGAAGGTGAAACAGAGCATGAATATAGATGGAAATGTACATAGGGAAGGTCGAATTGGTAAGAATGGACAACTGCAGATGGTCGACTCAATAGAGGTTTTGGATGAACTTCTCTTGAACATATGAATGACACGACCAAGGATTTGGCAGCATTGACTCAGAGACGACTCAGGATATGACCTTGTAGCAAGTCGAATGAGAGACAAATGGATTTCCCAAACTAGCTTCAAATAATGAATAGGGGGTGTCATGTTCAAGAGCGACACTTACTGCCAATAATATGAATACGAAAACACATCCCTTTCCCAAATTTTCCCCCACCATTTCTGGTGAGTACCTCTTTATTTTTATGCAAGCTTGAGGAGGATAACATATTCTTGTTTATGTAAGCTCATCCTTTAGATGAGTCCCTCGGAGTATGTTTAACGAACCCTAGAAAGGAGAGGCTCGGTCCCATTACGGTTCTTTCAATGTTTGTTTAACGAGTCCAAAGATATAAAACTCGAAGGTTTTTCATGATTATAGAGTATGGAAAAACACTTAAAAGAGAACTCTCTCAGTTCCTTTTTCGTAAAATAGTTCGACAGGACCAAAAAAGTGATAAACTATCACCCATCGAATGTTTTGTTCAGATACTTTTACGAGCGTGAACAGAACAAGGTCGCTCAACAATCTTTTCAGTTTTATGGAGTGTGAAAAGAGCTTAAAGGATACTCCTTTTGGCTCATCGTTTTTGTGTTACCATGACAAGTACGAAAAGATGAGAAAAGTATACTCGGTTGCGTTTTCATGTATTTCCAATCGCGATAACGAACGAAGACTGAGCTTGAAGTTTTTCTAAAAACTATAAAAAGCAGTCATACATGCAAAGAAAAACATCTGTACTCTTTCGTGTGGACTTCAAAGTCGTTATATCTGCAGAAAGTCACACTCATAGGGCTATTAGGCATTAGGTTTGATGAATAAAACAATATAAAAAATCAACAAAAATGGTAAGAAGTAAATATAAGTGGGTAAAAAGACTTTTACCATAGTCATTGTGATTTTACCAAGAACATTGCCCAAAAAACCTCATTTTACCTCAAATTTCATCGCTCGATCATGGGAGACACAGGCAATCGTTTGGCAAACTGTCTCCTTCAATGAGGTAAGCTCCTAATATTCTACCTTTTCCATGGTTTAACTTTTGTTTTCATTGGAAAATGTCAAGGTTTTGAGTTTGTTTTAGGGCCAAAACTTGCGTCCAGGCGTTCTCGCAGGCTAGCCATACGAGACCTGCGAGAATGCATGATTCTCGCAGGTGGCCTCAAAGGCATCTGCGAGTAGGCGGCCTGTGAGAATGAGTGATTCTCTCACCCTAGGCCATAGGTAGCCTGGGAAATCACTTCAAAAATATGTTTTTTGGAAGGAGACAAAGGCCACTTTTCTCAGGCAAAAAGTCCTTGTTGGGAACCTGAATACACCATGGTTAATACATCACCAGAGTGACCAAAATCATGTATAACAAAGGAGGAGTGCAAGACAAAGCATATATCATGGGAGCTCGGCCCCCTTTTGGGTCCTTTTTGGGTTTTGGGGATAATGTAATGGGATTGGGATGTCAGCCCATGGTTTTTACCCATGTTTAGGCCTATTTTGTAAAGTATAAATAGAAAGTTAGGCAATGCAGAAAGGGAAATAGTAGGCCGGTAAGCTAAGTGTTAAAGGCTAAGTGCTAGTGTGGATTGTAAGGGCTTTGTGCATTCTATGTAAGACTTGCAAAGCTGAGTGAAAGTCCTTGTGTAAGACTATAGAAGGCTTTGTGCTATAACGCAAGGAAGAAGGATCTAGTGAGTTGCACAGGTCTTATGTCTTGTGCAGAGTAAGGGTTTTGAGGCTCTGTGCTTGTAACCGATTAACTAAAGACTATAAAGAAGAATATTTGGTGGAGATAGCCCCACGGAGGGGGTGAACCACATAAATCATATGTTATGATGTTTTGTGCTTTGTCTTTATGTGATTTACATGTTATTTTATAAGTTCTTGGATGTATTTAGATAAATCTACTTATGCTTTGTGCTTATTAGATGTGAGAATGTTATATATAATATATATGGTTATATTTAGTGCTTTATCTACTCGATCTGATTTATTTTCCTATGCTAAGTTCTTGAATACAATAGATTAGTGTGAGTACTGCGAAGCTTTGTTCTATTAGTGAAGTAGATATTGCTTGCATATTGAGGAATTGACGGTGAGGAGTTATTTATTAAGTGTTAAAATCACATATCTGTGTCCCATCTAAGGTTGCAAACACCTGAGTCTTGCAACCACCCCTACCTCTACCTCGGGTGAGACTTCATCTCCTTCGCAGGTGTTGTCAAAAGGGCTGGTAGTTAGGGATTTGTTGGTGCGTTGTTGTAGCATTGAACCCTGGGTCTACCCCTATGCCAACAAATGGTTCTGTTGCCAGGACCTGAAACTGTGATTTCTAGGAACTAAGAAAGAAGAATCTTTGTGAAAATATTCGACCCGGGATTTTGAAATCTATGTGCATAGATCTATGCCTTAGTGTGTAGTGTCCTACTCGATTTATAAAGCTTTGTTCTAAAGAAAGAATCTCGATCTGAAGAAAGGAGATCGGAGATGACAAAAAGAGGTAAGATATAAAATATTTGTACCCTAAGAAAGGTAAAAGTGGGAATTCTTGATTAAAAAGAGGAAAGATCTGTAAGTTTTGTGCTCGGATAAAGGTAAGAATAGTGAAAAGTTTTAGATCTGAAAGCTTTGTGCTCTGTAGAAGTAAGATAAGTAGAAATTTTTATTTCTAGAGTATGGATCTGGGTATGTTTAATAGAGTCTGTACTAGTTTGAAAACTAGGGCACGGATAGATGAAAGAAAGTTTGATATGAGTAGATCTGATAAGAATATTGAACGCTATGTTATACCTATGCATCGAAAGAATGTTTGGACTAACAAGTGGATGCAGGATCCTAGAAATAATTTGTTGTAGGTTAGCTACCATGATCCTAGTGCGCAGTACAAAAGAGGTTGGGGATCATTCAAAAGAAAGAGAGGATTAACCTTATGTTACAGTTGCAGAAGACTGGGACATCTAGATAAGGAATGCCCTGGTGGAAGACCTAGTTGACTTTGTTGTAAGGCTCTATACCATGAAGTATTGGATTGCCCTAGAATGATTGCTAATATTGAAAGAATGAATCTGAATCAAGAGAACCCTAAGGCATATCCAGAAACTAAGGCTATAGAAGAACCCCAGAAAGAATCAGAGAAGGTATTGCTACAGATGAAAGAAACCCTGAATAACCACCGACATGTTAGATTATTAGAGATCTTCAAAGGAAAATAATGCATCGAAGCAAGAATAAGAGACTTCGACATTGACTGTGTTCTAGATGAGGAAACACAAGTGAATGTCGTGACCGAGAGAACTTGGGAAGCTATAGGGAGGCCTGTTATGACTCCCTCATTAGGAGGAATATGGTTATTCATAGGAAAACTGGTAAACCTATGTGGAAGGCTCGCCCAAATACCTATGACTATCAATGGAACTTTGATGGAGGAATATTTTGTGATTATTAAATTTGTTGAATACCATGCCCCGTTTACCATGTTAATAGGAAAACCTTGGATTGACAGAGATCAAGCCAGACAAAAGAAATAAGAAGTCTTGGAGCAGAAGAAACAAGAGTTAAAAGATTTCATGACTAGAAGGATCGCACACTTGATTGAAAAATAGGAGAACATATCAATGTTATTTAACTCTAGAAACCCAGATGTCAAAACTACAAGAACATTAGAAGATCCACAGAAGATTGAAGTACCTATTCCAGACGAAGAAGAAGTGTTATCCTAGAACCCTAGGGAAGAATCTCAACAACGCGAAGTAACTAAGACCACAGAATATAAGAATAAGAATGGAAACAAACTACCGAGACAAAGTTCACTGGAAAGAAGGCTAGAAAGAAAAGTAAGAAGAGAGATAAGTTGCAGAAGATTCCAGAGGGAACTTCGCAACCAGAAAATTTGTAGAATTGGAGCTTCACCGGGATATCAGAACGACACATGTCACTTCGCCATCGCGAATCAATATAGTCGTTGGGGATATTATAAGTGTTCGATCGACGCTCCAAATGGGAAGAAAGGCAACAAAGGTTCATCATTATACCATTAAACCGCAACATAACGGATCGAACAAGAGTTAATGGAGGCTCATAACTATTGCAAGAAAATTGTTGTCAAGTTACCTATTTATCTCATCACGCCATGCACCAAGAAAACTTTTTCTAATTGAGAATTTTGAGTCCATAATCTAAGTTTCTATTGTATACAATGATCACTTCCCTCTTGTTGTTTATTCTAGTGAAGTATCTGAGATAATTGTGGACCCGATATTATTAATCCCGAGCACGGATGTCCGACGAGATCACCGCAGTTGAAGAATCAGTAACATAAGTACTCCTTGAATTGATGACTGAGATATTCATGTCGATGTCTGAAGGTATCCAGGCTTCATCTACAAGAGACATGCAAGCATCTCCATCCACTACTCGAGCTAGACCATGCTGACCAGTAGATGTAAAGCGAACTAAGCACATATAAGATCTCGTGAATGCCAAGTTGATTCCGAGTATTTTGCTTGCCTATATACCACCCCTGAGCGATGAAATCAATGGAGATAGTGTGCCCAGAGAGTTTGAGTATGCTTTGGTCACTGCGTACCTCCCGAAAGGGATATGCATAGTGCGCACAGACTGAGATAAGATCACAACATTGAAGTTTAGTGACTTCAACCTCGACGACAGGAAGGTCTACAACATGCTCGCCCCACATAAGTATCTGACCAGGACCAAAGGAAAAAACTCAAAGATCGTTCCCCAATCATGGACCATGAACCTCATGCAGTCCGCACTACTCAATTTCATGAAGATTCCTCACTTCGGAAGGCACCAGGAAGTGAACACATGCGTCAAACTACTATTGTCCTGCTACCATGGCAGATATTTATGGTTAAACCGTTGTATCATAGTGGATCTGACGTTGATCAATCAGATCACAAGGCTAAGCAAGCAAGGCCCTGACCCATAGGATTTTTACCTTGGAAAAGCCATGGATCGTTCTCTTGCGCAAAAGATTAAAAACACCTATGGAAATATTGAGAAGGGAACACAAGGTTATAAGTTAGCCTCTATCCAGAGCAACGTAATGTGACTTTCCTGTCAATTGATCGCAGGAAAGTTAGTTTGCAAGAATCAACCCACCCAAGTGACTGGATTTATATTCAACCTCACACGGAAGTGTGTGGAGGGCCTACAAATGAATTGGGTGAAGTACCTCATGAACTAGTTGGAACTAGACTGTAAGGAAGCACAAGATCAGGGATACAAATTCCACTTCAACTGGTTTCTTATACTGATCACTTTCATCACATGGGAGATGTCGGAAGGTGTGACCTTCCCAGACATCGAGCCCTTTGAACCTATGGCCGTGAATTTCAGTACACTATGGTACTCTAGTGACATGAAAAAGCAATGGTAGTCGAATGTCATGTTCCACACATATTGCAACCAGTTGAAGACAACCATCCAGTCTGAGTTGCATATAACCCTGAACACTCTCCACCATTTCGGACCTTTAATGAAATTCAATTCGGACCTCCATTTCATCTATATAACAACGTGATCTGACGAACACAAGGACCAACTATAGTCTTACTACAAGCTGACGAAGGAGGAATTGGAGGAGATCACCAAGGACTGATTGGAGGACCTCCTCATTCCAGCAGACCCTGTGGAGATGTTTGACTTAGACAGTCCAGAAGTAGGGCATGACACACTTGGACCTAGAAAGATAAATAAGACTGAAGAGGTCCATGATTTAGACAGCGCATCCGTGAAGACCGCTTCCATCTTAGCAGAGAAAGGAGGATATGGCAGAGAGATAGATGGCTCAGAAACTGAATAGAAGAATGTTGAGGTTACACCGCCTAGAGATGAGAAGGAACCCTCGAATAAAAGGAAGGTTTCCCCTCTGAAACCTTCTTCTAGGAATAAATCGAAAGAATCTATGACTAATATGCAGACCACCCTAACCTTGAATGACTTCGACTTCATCGTCGCAGAACTGAATGATGCTTCGCTGGAGATAGAAGAAAATAAAGAATCTTAGAAGGAAGCAATATATAGTCAGATCAAGGTTGAACTCCAAGGGATGCAATAGGAACTACAGTCTAGCCGCGCAGTTCCAACTGCGCCTCCGCCATTGGGAACACCAAAACTAGGAGATGAGCTAGCTCAACTCCACCAGATCACTAATACATTCGAAGCTTTCCTTCGATGAGAACTTGAGGAGACAACACAAGCCACCTATGCTTTAGCACAAGAATAGGAAGACCTTCTAGAGAAGCGCAGTACTGTAGAACGAGAGAAGTTCTCCCTCCGGGTAAAGTTTGATGAAGAAAAATCTCAGTTGCATAAAGAAAAGGAAAATTTTCTCACAAAGAAACTCAAAGTAAAGGAAAGGATCACCAGAGCACTTCTCTCTGTGACAATCATCAAAGTAAAGGCTGAAGAGAGAGTTCCACAATAGGTGGAACAACTCGAATATGTAATTCATAAATTACAGCAACGCATAACAGACTTGGAACTCCGCACTGTGCCCGAGACCCCTCAATATCTAAGAGACCAAAGGGAAGAAACTGCCCGCAACACAGTTGACAGACTAAAAAATCTTTCCTTGGAGTGAAAGTAGCTGAGTAACTGTAGTGACCAAACATATGAAAACCTCATTGAGAACCCAGAGTTACAGGCGTTGGAGTCACAGTTTCAGGAAGAAAAGCAGCATGCAGACACACTATAGGTGTAGTTGAAAGCTCTGTCAAATGTAGATAGAATGAAGAGGTCTCATGAGAAATGCACAACCCAACAGTAGATCCATACGATCCAGAGAAAATTTATGGAAGTTAATCAACAGCTCCAACCTTTGCAATATAACGCATGTCAGCTATTTACATAGGTTGAAAGTTGAGGAGAAGAGCTAGAACAGGTCATTAATGTAGGAGAAAAGCACCTAGAAGGGCCAATAAATGACGCAGTGATCCAGGAGTTTTCTAAGAAAGAGGCTACAACAAAGCAACAAGTCGAAGTAGCTTGAGGCATTCAAGGTAGAACTGATTAGACCAGAGTGACTCAGGATGAGTCACAGGTGAGTGTTGGGGGCATGTTGGCCCTTGACCAAGATTTGGGAGATTCTTGGCCAAGCTGACCCATTTTGGGACTTCAACAGTCTATCGATGGAGGAGCGTAAGATGAAGTGGAGATCATGGGATCTCAACCCCCTTTTGAGTCCTTTTTGGGTTTTGGGGATAATGTAACGGGATGGGGATGTCTGCCCATGGGTTTTACCCATGTTTAGGCCGATTTTGTAAATTATAAATAGAAAGCTAAGCAATGTAGAAAGGGAACTAGTAGGTCAGTAAGCTAAGTGCTAGTGTGGATTGTAAGGGCTTTCTGCATTCTATGTAAGACTTACAGAGTTGAGTGCAAGTCCTTGTGCGAGACTGTAGAAGGATTTGTGTTGTAACGCAAGGAAGAAGGATCTAGCAAGTTGCGCATATCTTCTGTCTTATGCGGAGTAAGGCTTTTTAGGCCATGTGCTTGTAATCGATTGACTAAAGACTATAAATAAGAAGAGTTGGTGGACCCAGCCCCAGGGAGGGGGTGAACCACGTAAATCCTGTGTTATGATGCTTTTTGCTTTGTCTTTATGTGATTTACATGTTATTTTCTAAGTGCTTGGATGTATTTATATAAATCTACTTATGCTTATTAGATGTGAGAATGTTAGATATAACCTATATGGTTAAATTTAGTGCTTGATCTACTCGATTTGACCTATTTTCCTATGCTAAGTTCTTGAAAACAATAGATTAGTGTGAGTACTACGAAGCTCTGTTCTATTAGCAAAGTAGATATTGCTTTCATATTGAGGAACTGATAGTGCTGAGTGATTTATTAAGTGTTAGAATCATGGATCTATGTCCCAGCTAAGGTTGCAAACACCTGAGTCTTGTAACCACCCCTGCCTCTACCTCGGGTGAGACTTCATCTTCTTTGCGGTTGTTGCTGAAAGGGCTAGTAGTTAGCTCTTTGTTGTTGTGTTGTTGTAGCATTGAACCCTGGTTCTTCCCCTGTGCCAACAGTTTTCTAGAACCAAATGGATGGAATCATCAACTTCCAGTCACACAGGCACCAACCTATATAACAGAGAAAAATAGTTCTCCCTTACACCACCCTACCACCCTGGTTCTTCTGGCTACAACCAGATGGAATCTACAACTCCATGTGTTCAAGAACTCACTTGAAACTCTGAGGACCATAGTCCTCCCTAGCACCTCACAACCACCCTGATTATAAATCTTTTCTTACTGATATTTATTACAGTGATACAATGTTTATCAATGGATTACTAGTCTCATCACTATTCTGCTACACTACTCTTCTCTACCCGAATCAGTGTCCTCCTACTCGCATTCACTTGTTCTTTATGCTCTATGTATTATTTCCATTCTATGTGCTACACATCTTCTGTGTGTTTTAGCTGCTACACACAACATGCTTCTACCCGCATGAATAACTCTCAACAAAAGAAACCATCTCTTCTTTGTTCTACATATATTTATCATGCCAAATCATACACCTAACTCTTTTTTCTCTTTGGCGATCATGATTGTTACACATCGAAATTACTCACTTTGATAGTGTTGCAAGTGTCATCATTACAAAGGTCGTAAGTGTCACATTTTTCTCACAAGGTCGCAAGTGTCGCAGGTGTCAAATAAAGCATGCTTCCATGATGCCTATGTCATGCCTATAACGACATGAGAAAGACACTTGAAACACCTCAAACATTTGATTTGGAAGAGGAGAAATGAGTCAGCAGGCTTACAAACCTTTTTCCATCTGAAAGCACCTCAAAAACTGAGTTTTTGGAGGGGAGCACTCCCCCTTACACTATCTCGAAGCGCCGACGCTCCCCCTTACACTATCAGGGAGCATTATAAATCTCCCCTAGCCCTTTTGAGGGAGCGCTATAGATTTTGAAAGCGTTGGCACCCCCCTAAAGCCTACTAGGGAGCACTACAATGCTCTGATGGCCCTTTTGAGGGAGCGCTACCTATTCTAGGTAGTTGTTAAGCTGTTGAGATGAATGGGGGAAGCATCTTTTCATTCTTGGAAGGAAGTTGGATTTTAATCCCTAGTCCATCCATGATCTTAGGGAAGATCCTCAAATGAAGGAGGAAAATCCTCAACTTCCCCAAGGATATCTCAAGTGGTTAAAGCCTCTCCAAGGCTATATAAACAAGCTTTCTAATGGTGAAAGAGGAAAGGAAATGGAGAATTACACCAAACTTATGATCTCATAAGTGGTGTTGGAACATAGATGATTTGGGGAAGAATTGCTAGCATGAAACCTATGATCTCATAGGAAACACACAGTCAGCCAAAGGAGAGTGATCAGTGAAGCTGCTGCCATCTAGGTTGTGGATCTTTTGAGCAAGGGCTAGACAAAGGGGACTTGACGAAGCTGTCGCACTCGCATTTATGATTGTAAGTACTGTTGTCGTTATTCTCATTAATATGACATGCTTGGCCTTTTTCTTTCTAGTTTGTGTTTGATGTTACATGAACTTATCGTTGATAGATAAATCTCTTTTCAATCTAATATCAATAGAGTAGGAAGTGGTCGTATCTTGTTTGCCTACAGGACTCAGCGAGGAGCAAAGGATCGAAGCTCAACTCAGAGCGTGCAGGGACAAACATCGATAAAGAGGTACTTCTGTTTCTCCTTCCTTCTCATGTGTTAGTTTGTGTAGATTTGAAAGGAAGTCAGTGTCCACGTTAAGCATTTTCTATCTTAGAGTTAAGGTCAAGCTCTTTGAGCTCATCTACCTGTCCGCAGGGAGATTTTCCTACAACAAAAACTAGCGACTCCACTGGGGAACGAGTCAAAACTTTTAGTTTTAACTTTTCCTCATAAGACCTTGTCTTACCTGATTTTTTTCAGACCTTGTTCACCCCATTTATCTAATTTCACTCGCTGATTGACTCTTTACCCCATCACACTCAGCCAGATTGCAAAATTCCATTGAAGTTTTGGGTTTTTTGGACTTTTTGTGAGTTTTTTGGGCACTAGCGCTCCCCTGCCTTGTTATCAGGGCGCCAACACTCCCTTAGAGTGTTGGACAGAGCTTTATAATGCCCCGGTGTCCCTTACACCAGAGCGCTAGCCCCTGTTTTCACAAAATCCCTTCAAAAAATTGCATTTTTGAGGTTAAAAACCCTGTTTCTTACTTATTGAGCTGCATTGTGATTCAATGATGCTTCCGTTGACCTTTGACATGCTTCATCTTGAGAAGTAAACATATTTTTTCTCATATTTTATGTCGTTCTTCATTCTCTTTCAGTTTTTGCTGTTGAGAGCTTGAAATCGATCCCTTGCTTCCTTCTCTCCTATCCGACTGAGCAGGAACTCTAGTGAAGGACATTAGAAGTCTGTAACTCTTCTCATTTGGTTCTTTGAGGTCATATGATCCAATATATTTCTCCTTCCTTTTGCATTTTTTATTTTCCTTCTCTTGTTTGATTGCAAAAGGGTGTGTTGTTTGTGCAAAATCTGCATATTCTTGTCTGAATCTCCTTGATCTGAAAAGGTAGTTGGTAGGAGAAATTTTGCATTGAATTGATTATCATTTGCATACAAACGACAAAAGTGCATATTAATGGTTAGTTTGTATATTAGTTTTCATTTCTGAAATGTTGTAGCATTATTGGATTTGATTGAGAACAAAATTGATTGAGGTCATTCCTTATCAAGTGTTTGATAGTGAAAATGACTCTTCTTCTTTCCCTTAAATAGGTATTCATTGAAAAGAAATGATTTCTTATCATATTTCATGCATATTTTTGGGAATTGAGTCGTCATTCCATCAGTTTCACTTTTGTACACCCTCAAAGTAAACAATAGCCATTAAAATCAACACTTAACTAAAATTTATCAGACTTTTTACATCTTTGTTAGCAAACCTACATTAGTTTAAGGTGTAGGG
>ML880792.1:0-16086 GCA_009831015.1 Picea engelmannii | reverse complement strand
GATTACAGATAACAAACCATACAGGAATGTACAAGCAGTGGATGTGAGGGAGGTGTCGATCTGCGGGGTCATCAAGGATCTTCAGGTATGTTTTCTTGCATGTCCAAGGAAAATTCTAACTATGGATGTGTTGTCATTGATTGTCATGTGCAGTGGGGTATGCTTCTCTCTAGGAAGTGGGTTGTTGATGTAGGGGGCACTATTCAGATGGATTGGTCGTATGCAGACATTCCAATCTCCCCAGTAGAGAACGTAAGATTATACAAGGAACAGAAGATGCTACATCATGTTGAGGACTTGCACACTGGAGACAATGATCCACTTTACCTAGATGTGCAAGAGCCAGACTTAGGAGCATACATGATCACAAATTGTCTGGAGGTCCCTTTGCCATTTGTACCAAAGCATGAGAATCGCGGTTTGTGGACTATGAACTTTGATGGGGCTCGCGCTAGACATGGATCAAGGGCAGGGGTTGTCCTCACTTCCCCTTCAAGTATGACTTATCTATTTTCTTCTCGTTTAGAATTTGATTGCACTAACAATATGGCAGAATATGAAGCTTTGTTGTTAGGACTACAGAAGGCCAGGAAGATGGGGGTCAAATAGTTGAAGGTGGAAGGAGATTCCGAGCTAGTGGTCAATTAGGTAAATATGCAATGTGAAAATCAGAATCAACGTCTAAAGAGGTATGGAAATACGGTTTGGGATGAAATTGAATATTATGATGCATTTAATATCTCACATGTACATAGGGATTTAAATAAAATGATTGATTCTTTGACAACTATTGCTACTCTTTTTCAACCATGGCTTACTAATCCTTACATTACACATATGGTTGAAGTCTCTTTTCTCCCTTTTGTTCCAGACAATATAGACTCATGGCAGGTATTTGAGGATGATAGGCATCTCTTGAATTTTTTGAATTGTGCTAATGAGTTTACTGACAATGTCATTGATGAGATTTAGGATGGTGAAGAGGTTTCGATGATTCAACTGAAGGCAATAAAATTCCTAAGGGTTTGGTTCCATTAGAAAATTTATTTGATAGATCTGACATGTTTCTTGGAACTAACAAACCTTGCGCTAACCAACAAGTGGAAGACATTGACATTAGCACCAAGGACACACCGAGGCTCATCAGGGTCGACAAAGGTTGTACTCCTAAAGAGAGAAGATTGTGGACTTGGTAAGGGAATACATGGACGTTTTCGAATGGGCCTATGACAAATTGAAGGCATATGATCTGAAGATAACAAACCATGCAATACCACTTTTGGAGGGCGCCAAACCCTTCAGACAGAGACTCAGATTCATGAATCCCAGGGTGGTGCCCACCATCCAAAAAGAGTTGCAGAAGTTGTACAAGGATAGAATAATTGAACCAATCGGGTACTCTCACTAGGTGGCCAACTGTGTGCCCATCAAGAAGAAATCAAGTGAGATCCGCATATGCATTGACTTTCATAATCTTAATTGTGCGTCTCTCAAAGACAACCACCCATTACCCAACGTGGAACATGTTCTACAAGCGGTTACTGGATCATGTATGATGTCCATGTTGGATGGCTTCTCAGGTTACAATCAGGTAATGGTAGCGAAGAAAGACAAGTACAAGACAACCTTTATAACTCCTTGGGGAACTCATTCTTGCATTCGTAGGCCATTTGGGTTAATGAATGCAAGAGCTACTTTTTAGCGTGCTATGGACTTTGCGTTCTCTGATTACCTTTTCAAGTTCATAGTTGTGTACCAAGATGATATAATTGTTTTTTCCAAGAATAGAAATGATCATATTATTCATTTGCGGAAACTTTTTCACAGGTGCAGATCTCTTGGCATTTCTTTGAACCCAAAGAAGTCAATTCTTGGGGTCTTTGAAGGGAAGTTGCTTGGGCATATAGTGTCTAAGGATGGTGTGAGAATAGATCTTGAAAGGGTCAAAGGAATTCAGGAAATCCCTCTTCCAACTAGAAAGAAAGTTATTCAGACATTTTTCGGCAGGATCAACTTCGTGAGGTAGTTCATTCCCAACTTCGCGAAGATAGTCAAGCCAATATCAAACATGGACATAATTTCAAATGAAGTGATGAAGCCAAGAGGGATTTTGATGATATTAAACAGGCTTTGTGTCACTCACTCGTTCTTGTTAGTCCTAATTATCAAAAAGAATTTCAAATATTTTTGTTTGCTTCAGACTCTACTATGGTTGTTGTGTTTTTGCAAAAGAAGGATGAAGGAATGGAGCAGCCAATAGCTTTCATGAGCAAAGCTTTGCAAGGATCATAATTGAACTACAAGTTAACGGAAAAGCAAGCTTACACTCTTGTGAAGGGGTTGGCCCACTTCATGCCCTATTTTTGGATTTCTAGGATCATTGCTTATGTCCCCCACCCCATGGTTAAGGATATTTTAATTCAAAAAGATTGCAACAGAGCAAGGGGAAGGTGGATCACAAAAATCCAAGAGGCCCACCAAGTTGGGTATGTTAGTTTTCTTGAACCCAGCACCCGGCAGTTTATTCCGAATAAATCACTTATTAATAAATGCACAGCTAGTTTACTAACCAAACATTACAGCGAAAGCAAATAAAACTGAAACCATACACATTGCACAAAGATATCTGGGTAAACACCCCTGGAAAAACCCTGAAGGGAAAACCAGCACCTAAGTTCATTTTATTAAATAAAATCTTGGGTTCCTGTCCTGGGATAATGGCCCATCAAAGGAAAATACAATGCAACAAATAGCCTAGCCTACCTGGCTGCTATCTCCCTCATTGCCCCTTGCTCCTTCCCTCGGCCCCTGTCCATACACACTTGGATGAAATGTCCTCTTTAGCAAATCAATGAGATCTCCTCACTTTGTGTGTGATACAAGCACATGAGCAAAGAGTCCTCCTTTGCTCCAATGTATTTTTTGTCTGTATCATCCTCTCACTTAGGTTGTCTTTTATTATGTTGAGTTAACCCTAAATTCAAAACCCTAGATCTCTAAAGTGATCAAAGGTTGAGATTAGATTTCCCCTTCACTTTAGATCTAACGGCTAGAATTTAATCAACTCACTTATGTTACTAATGCCAAATACTTAGGCATTTAACTTAAATAAACTTACATTATTGAAAAGGTCATTCACTTTAATAATTAGCTCATAAAGTGAATTTCCTAAGGTTCTGAGAGGCATAATGGACGACTTCCACATGCTAGACACCAAGCCAATGTGGAAGTACCTCTCTGATGCTAAATACATCAATGGGTTAGAGGCCAAGGACTAGCAAAATAATGGCAGAAAAGAATTTGGAGGCGGTACAGGATCCACAGGTAAATCTTTTTTCTGATCCTTTCAAGAATTCTGATTGGTACCAAGATGTCCTGCTTTTTACCAATTTATCGTGTCCTCCTAACTACACCAAGATGCAAAGGAAATCATTGCAGCTTCGTGTTGCCAAGCATTTTTTTTGCAGGGCACTTTAGGATGGAGGAACCTTGATGGAGACATTTTGAACTATGTGGACCGTGATGAGTCCAAGGAGATCTTGAGAGATCTTCATTCAGGAGTGTGTCGTGGGCATTTTTCGGACCACTGCACACAAGATCATGCGCGCAGGCTATTATTGGCCAGCTTTATTCAGAGATGTGCATACTTATGTTCGAGCATATGAGGCATGTCAACAATTTGAGGGAAAGCAAAAGCTCCCCGCTTTGCCTTTAGATCCAGTGATTGTAGAGGCCCCTTTCCAGCAGTGGGGTCTTTATTTCATTGGGTAGTTCTCATAGAGTTCTAGTGTTGGGCACACATGGATTTTGGTAGCTACAGATTACTTCACCTGATGGGTGGAAGCGGTTCCAATGAAGACATCTTCTAGTGTTGCCATTATCATATTCTTGGAGGATAATATCCTCACCAGGTTCGGAGTTCCACAAAAGCTTACGACTAACAATGCTAGTGTTTTCAGGTCAGTTGAGTTGCTTTCTTTTTGTTCCCAGTATGGTATCACTTTGGCCCATGCAACTAACTACTATCCATAGGGGAATGGTTTAGCAAAATCAAGCAACAAAAGCCTTATCAGAATAATCAGGAAGATAGTCGAGGATAACAAGAGAGCTTGGGACAGATGTCTCAAATATGCATTGTGGGCAGACCAGATTACAAAGAAGAGAGCTACTAGTAAGAGCCCTTTTGAGTTGGTTTATGGTTTGAATGCTAGCTTGCCAATTAACATGAGATTGTCGATATACAAGGTATTGGGACAGTTTTCCACCAACAAGGAACCTTTGCAAAATCGCATTGATGAGTTGGTGCAACTAGAGGAAGATAGGCTTGTCACATATACACACTTTACAGATTATCAGGCACAGATCAAGAGAGTATTTGACCATAAGAGAAAAGGCCAAACCATTCCAGGTTGGAGACATAGTCTTGTTGTGGGACAAGAAGAATGAAAAATCAGGTGACCACGACAAGTTTGATAGCATTTGGTTGGGCTCATATCACATTGATGTTCCAGTGGGTCCTAACACCTTTCAGTTGGTTGATCTCAATGGTGATCAGATGGGGCTGCCAGTTAATGGGCAGCGGTTGAAGTACTTCTTCCAGTAGACCTAGTCCCAACAATTTTGGGGTTTTGGGGGGTATTAGTCTTAGGTCCTTTTCCTTTCCACGTGTCATTTCAATTTTTCCTTCTTGCTGATTTTTTATGTTTTAGGACAGCAATTTACCTTTTCATTTGCAGAGTCTTTCCATTTCAGTTATTTTACTTTCAGCTTTAGCTAAGTGTCGCTGATTTTTCTCTTCTTATATCAACATGTGGTTGTGTCTTGTGACGATGTAGGTTTTTCCTTTCATAGTATAGTGGCTTTCCACTTTGTTATTCCTGGGTCAAATTCTGAGTGTCTTATCTTACATATGCCAAGCCTTTGTGTCTTATCATTAGAGTGAGCCTGGATGGGGGTTTTGTTTGTTCATGTTCCAAAGCATTGAGCCTTTAAGATGGGTAGATCTAAAGAGACATAGGAGAGTCTTGAGTCATCTTATGTCTTGTCTCTTCATTACTTATCATTGAGTCTTCCGCTTTGAATCAGTCGCCCCCCTCATCTAGCAATAGGGACAAGGTACCATTCATTTTATGTCTTCCTGAGTTATCACTTCGCACTGAGGGAAGTGTTTCATCATTGCTCTTCTTTTCAGCAGATCATCCTGCATTGACTTCGACACATTATCTGTGGATGATCCAGAAGTAGAGCGCCTTGATAATCGTTATCCTTATTGGCGGTTATCTAACATTCGACAAGGATGAGCATTATTGGGCCTTGATTGGATGATCCTCATCATCGTTCGACTTCAGAACATCTTTCACAGTGACAAGTTGTGCTCGTACCTTAGGACCCATTGACATTATTGGTGGATTTCCTTCGCACTTGGCAAGTGTTTACATTATTGACATCTGACTAAGTGACTCTCTCCCTTGTGTCGACTTCAGCACATTTACCACAGGGAGGCGTGTACATGGTAGGTGGTAGCAGATAATGGATTTGGATGAGACCCCTTGTGTTTCAGTTTATCAATGGGAGGTTTATATTGCTTTGACTCCATTTCCCATTAGACATGCTTTGGTATCACAGGTCTGCTTAAAGGGCCTTCTCCTTCCACACAGGTACAAGGGTCTATTGGTATCTTCCTTCAGATTTCTCAAAGAGCATCAATTGCAGTTTTCAAACACAAAGATTCATATGGTTCTTGACATCCCGTAGGGGGATCCCATCCCCTTGAGTCACCATTGTTAACCCCTGGATCTTCTCCCTTGAGAATCCTGAGGGTTAAGAGCCAGCATAATCTATTTTGGTTGGCATTCATAGATTTACCCAGGTTGAGCACTTGTGTGAGCCAGAGGTTGGTTCCCATCGGAGACAAGTATAGGACTGGTTTATGGTTGTTTTTGCTTCGGAGATAGATCTAGCACAGTTTCACATGGATTGGAGAGAGATTGCTATTTTTAGCAGGTGCCCTACTTTTTAAGAGACAGTGACCGGAGACTCATATGACAGTTTTGAACATACAGTATTGGTCCCTACTTGATTCTTAGCCCGATAACACTTTGTCTGGGGATCATGCAGGTACTTTCTATTTTTAGCAGGTTGAGCTTCAGGCCTCAGATTAGGATTCTAAGCGTGCAATATTAATTCTTGAGAAATTTTGAGTCTACTGGACTTTTTTCGGGATGACTTGTCATTATTTCTATTTTTAGCAGGTGACGCACCAGGGCTCGCATGTCAGTTTTGATCGCATATTTGGAATCCTCACGGAAAATCGAATCCAATGACTATGATATCATTAACATGCAGCGAGATTATATTTTTACCAGTGTTTATTTTTAGACATTTGACAAATGGCAGTGGTCTCCTAGTCATCCTGGACATATTTGGCAGTTTCCTATTTTTCAGGGTCGAACCCCTAATTTTAGCAGTTTCTATTTATAGCAGGGGTGGTCACCTCCAAACCTGACAAGTGGCATGGTCAGATTTCAACAAATGGAAGTGATGCAGTGTGACATGTGGCAGTTGGGTAGCTTAAATAAGGGAGGGGGCACATTTCCCAAAGAATAAGGCAAATATTTAATGAGTTGGACGTGTGGATGAGGTGGCACATGAGTCATGGGCGTGTTTGGCCTAATTAAAGCCTAATTTACTTATTCTTGACTTTCACTCGTCATTACTTCACTTTTCGTGCATATATTCCTTAATTCCCTTTTATCTCCATATATGCGCCTTTAATCCCTATTAAATAGGGTGTAACTCCTCTTAGCAAGCGCACGACTCCCTTGAACAATTTTAGCTCCTCCATGCACTATCTCTTTCTTATTTCTTCCTCCGTGCGCCTCTTGTTAAGTTTTTACTGTTGTTATTAGGTTATTTCCAAATTACATGAGCATTCTATGCATTTCCAAAACAACAGTATAAAGAGGATCACTGAAAGAAACACAATCACAAGGTACGCAACATTTTATCCTGGGAAACCCTCATGGGGGAGAAAACCCAACAAAAACTTCCTCAATAATAGATTGCCAATACAATGCCAAGANAACAGTATAAAGAGGATCACTGAAAGAAACACAATCACAAGGTACGCAACATTTTATCCTGGGAAACCCTCATGGGGGAGAAAACCCAACAAAAACTTCCTCAATAATAGATTGCCAATACAATGCCAAGACTAAAACCAAAACACCAAAGACAGACCAATATTGAGCATGCGCCTCTCTTATCCTTCCTCCTGCAACGGCAACTGCCTTCAAGATATGCACACTAGATGAATGAGTGAGTGTGTGTAAATGAGACACCAATCTCACATATAAATACAAGTGTGAGATGGCGCTAGGGTTGTGTCTCTTCACTTTGTTGAGTTGACTTCTCCTAGAAGTGGCTAAACCACTTTATAATTACTAGGGGTCGACTTTACAAATACCACTATACAAATACAGTTTGACCAATCAACAAAAGGGGATTTGATCTTATACAAGATCCGACTTGATCAATCCGCAAAAGGGGATTTGATCTATAAAATAATAACTCAAATATAATTAGAATATTCTTCGAAGTTACAATATTTCAACACTCCCCCTTAACAAGAAGGGTATTCTACTGACATGACTCAATACGACATCATCAAGAGAAGGAGAGGGCAGCATCATCATCGACATCTGGAACACTGACTGGCACATCTATAAATCATCGGAAGTTTTTCTCATCATCAATATCATCATCGTTTACAGCATGGAGTTGGAGTAACATCATCATCAACAGCAGCATGAAGTTGAAACATCAACATCAATAGCACGAAGCTGGAACAACATCATCATCAACAACACGAAGTTGGAACAACAACATCATCAACAGCACGAAGCCGGAACAACAACATCATCAATATGTGGCAACAGAATGAGCCAGGTGCATCAACAACAACATTTGTGGTACTCTGACGGACCGTCCTTATTGAACCTTTGGGATCTGCCCAGGAATCATAAGATTCCCTAGGATATAAAATCCTAACGAAGCTACCACTACTAACCACAGCTGGCATATACATGCACAGGTACTCTGATAGACCGTCCTTACAAGACCTTCGGGATCTGCCCAGGGATGATCAATCCCCTAGGATATAAAATCCTAACGGAGCTACCCGTTGTTGGTCAGGATAGCATAGTATCATCAGCATCACTCCCCCTTTCAAGGGAGGTCCTTTCGGACTACACCGAGCTTGTCTCGGAAGTGCTCAAACTTCACACGAGACAGAGGCTTGGTCAACACATCTGCAACCTGCTCATCTGTGCCAACATATTGGAGCTTTACAGCTCCCCTCTACAACATATCACGAATGTAGTGGTACCGGATCTCTATGTGCTTCGACTTATCATGGAACACCGGGTTCTCCATCATCTTTATACAGCTTTGGTTATCACATAGAATCACGGTGGCTTCCATCTCCAGATTGAACATACCTGTCAACAACTTTTGAAGCCATATGGCTTTACAACTAGCGGAACATGTTGCAATGTACTCCGCTTATGTCGTGCTAAGAGAAATATTGGATTGCTTCCTGCTTTGCCATGAAGTCATGGCTGACCCCAAACTAAAACAACATCCTGAAGTGCTCTTTCTGTCTGAAGCACTTCCAGCCCAATCTGAATCAGTATAACCATACAGTCTAAAGTCATGATCTCTAGTATAACAGAGACCATAATCCAACGTACCCTTAAGGTATCTCATCACATGCTTTGCAGCTACAAGGTGAACACGTTTGGGCTCCACCAAATACTGACTCAAGGTGTTCACAGCAAAGAATATATCTGGCCTAGTATTCATCAGCTACATCAATGATCCAATAATCTGTTTGTATAGAGTAGCATCAACCAACTCTGACGAAGTATCAACGAGGAGCTTCAAATTCGTTTCCATGGGTGTGTTCATGGATTTACATTCCAACATGTCAAATCTCTTCAGTATTTCAATTGCATTCTTCCCTTGGTTAAGAAAGATCTTCTCTGGGCTCTGCCAAACTTCAAGACCTAAGAAATAATGCATTAGGCCTAGGTATTTCATCTCAAACTCTGCAACGAGCTTCTTCTTGCAATCTGTGATGAGCTTTTCTTCTCCTGTCAAGAATAAATCATCCACATATAGTAGAAATATAACTAGCTTATCATTCATAACCTTGAAGTATAGGTTAGGATCAGTTGTACTCTTGGTAAAGCCCAAGCTTGTCAGGAAACTATCAATTCTGCCATACCAAGCTCTAGAAGCTTGCGTCAACTCGTACAGAGCTTTCTTCAAGCTGCAGACATGAGTCTTTCTATCTTCAACTTCAAACTCTTGTGGTTGTTCTATATACACTTCTTCTTCAATAACACCATTTAAGAAAATTGTTTTTACATCCATTTGGTGCAACTTCCACTTCATTTTGGTTGCAAGAGCTATGATGGTTCTGATAGAAGTGTATCTGGCTACAAAGGCAAATGTTTCTTCATAGTCAATACCTTCCTTTTGAGAAAATCCACAAGCCACAAATATTGCCTTATGTTTTTCAATACTTTCGTCTGCTGCACGTTTTATTTTGTATATCCACTTGGAAGATACCACATCTTTGTTCTTTGGTCTGGGAACTACTTCCCATATATCATTCTTCATAATGGACTCATATTCTTCTGTCATGGCGTCCATCCATTCTTTCCTCTAAACGGCTTCCTCAAAGCAAGTAGGTTCCTTTTCTACAAGATCACACATCAAGGCCATATAGCTGGAGAATGGCTTAGGTTTCTTGCGTTGTCTCGTGGTTCCTTCTAGGGCACCATACTTCTCTGCATCTTGAAGAAGTTCTTTCGCCCAAGCTAGCTTTCTCTTGTGAGAGATCGTCATACGGGGAGGTTCTTGAAATTCTATCATATCATGATCTTCCGGAATCTCATCATCAGGGATAACTGCAACTTCCTTTACAGGTTCTCTAACTCTAGGAGCTACAAGTTCTTCTTCATATACTTCTTCAAGGTGGCATTTCCTTGATCTTTTGAGTGTTGTATATTCATCAAAGGTTACATCTCTGTTGATCTCAATATGACGGTAAAGGTTACATCTCTGTTGATCTCAATATGATGGTAACCTGGTATGTAAATTTTGAAGGCCTTAGAGACCTCACAGTATCCAACAAATATTCCCTTCTTTCCTAAGGATCCAACTTAGTTCTCTTTTCTTTTGGAATGTGTACAATTACTGGACAACCAAACATTTTGAGATGGCTTACTTATGGCTTCTTTCCGATGAACATTTCTTCAGGAGTTTTGAATCCAAGTGCACTATGGGATAATTTGTTTTGGACATATATTGTTGTTCTTGTTGCTTCAGCGCATAAGTGCATTAGAAGATCTTGATCGTGAATCATAGTCTTTACTGCTTCCATAATCGTTCTATTCTTCTTTCTGCTACACCATTTTGTTGAGGATTATAGGGAGTGGTGAGCTCCCTCTTAATCCCAGCATCTCTGCAAAAGCTTCCAAATTCATTTGAAGTGTACACTCCTCCATTGTCTGACCTAAGTATCTTGATTTTCCTTTCGGAGAGGTTTTCTACCAAGGCTTTGAATTCTTTGAACTTTCAAGTACTTCATCTTTTGACTTCAAGAAATAAACCCAAGTCTTACAAGAGTAATCATCAATAAAAGATACATAGTATACATACCCACTTAGAGAGATTGATGGCATTGGACCACATACATCTGAGTGGACAAGTTCCAAAAATCCTTCTGCTTTACTGTCGCTCTTTGGAAAAGGAGTCTTTATGTTCTTTCCTTGTGCACATCCCTTCCATACACCTTCATGATCAACCTTTAGTTCTGGTAAACCTCTAACTACCTTGCTCACATGTGGTAAGGCTTTGTAGTTGATGTTTGCTAGCCTTCTATGCCAAAGTTCACAAGGACTTTCAGTAGAGTAAGTCAAGGCGACATCCGACTGACCTTTTAACTTGTACAAACCACCTTCTTCTATTCCAATTTGCACATCCCTTGCATACACCTTCATGATCAACCTTTAGTTCTGGTAAACCTCTAACTACCTTGCTCACATGTGGTAAGGCTTTGTAGTTGATGTTTGCTAGCCTTCTATGCCAAAGTTCACAAGGACTTTCAGTAGAGTGAGTCAAGGCGACATCCGACTGACCTTTTAACTTGTACAAACCACCTTCTTCTATTCCAATAACAACTGCATCTTCTATAGTTTTTCCTTTAGACCACATAAGAACTTCACCACCTACGAATGCAACCCTAAAGCCTTTCTTATATAGAGCTGAAATAGAAAGTAAGTTCTTTTTCAAACCTGGTACATAGAGTACATCCTTCATTCTCATCGAAGTTCCTGAATCAAGTTTGTAGGTGGCTTCTCCCATTCCTTTTATTGGGTACTGATAATCATCTCCAAGTGAAACTTTCTTGGGGGAGTCCTTCTCTATAAGGCTGGAGAGAGTGTTCTTCTGACCTGTCATCTGCTTAGAGGCACCACTATCTATGAGCCAAGTATCCTCTCCTGGTGTCACAAATACTGAGAGAGCGGAAAACAAAACATATTCTTCAATCTCTTCTTTAGCTAACTTCTTGGGTGGCTCATCATCTTCAGCTGCAAGGGCATGATGTCTTTTGTTATTTTTCCTCTTGTATTCTTCCCTTCTGGAAGGAGAATTCTTAGCAATGTGTCCCATCTTATCACAATGATAACACTGGTAGGAGGAAAAATCTTTTCCCTTTCTTTGTCCCTTATGATATTTCTGGAATCTATTTGGAGAGTGAGACTCTTTATGAAAGTGAGTCTCCTTTTGAAAATAAGACTTTCCCTTTCCACCCTTAGCATGAGCAGCTAGGGCTTGATTTTCATCTCTTAATAGAACGGCTTCTCAATTAGCCACTCTTGCTTCTTCTTGAACACATTCTTCCCATAAACTCTCAAATTGGAGTTTCTCTTTTCTTGCACAAATAGTTTGGATGAAGGCATCCCAAGGTCTTGTGAGACCATTAAGAGTTGTCATCACGAGTTCATCTTCATCTAAGTTGTCTCCAATTGCATCTAATTGTTCCTTGAATTGAGAAACCCCAGAGAAATAGTCTTGAACTGTTTCTCCTTTTTGCATCTTTGTATTCTTGAGTTGGGTTCTCAAGTTCATCTTCTGGTTGATGTTCCTTCCTTCATACATTCCGGTTAGGGCATCAAACATATATTTTGGATTATTCTTAGAAAACACTTGAGGGATCAAGTGGTCTTTAATGGAATCTACAATTATTCTTTTAGCCTTAATCATATCTTTCTTGTACTTCTCTTTGGCTGCATTTTCTTCGGGCTCTGGTACATTTTCTTTTACGAATTTTGCAAGGTCATTCTCTTCAAGAATGAGCCCAATTTCGTACTTCCAGGCACGGAAATTTTCCACACCTTCTAACTTGTCAACAAGCTTGGTGCTTGCAGACATCTTGACCTGGAGCTAAGAAAACGACCAGAAAATTAAAGTGCTCAAAAAATGAAACTGAACTTACCAGGAGATGCGTTGCGCTGAGGCGAGTTTGCTGGAGCAGACCGTTTCAGAAAATTCCAAGTTTTACCCATTGAAACTTGACCTGCGCAATTATGGACTAGTACTTCTGGTACTAGTTCTGGTTTTTTGGTTTTCTGATACTAGTCAAAACTAGGGTTTGACTTTCCGGAGAATCTAGCCACTAAAAATGTTCGCTCAAGATACCAAAAGCTGCGCTAGGGCAAGGCGCACTTCTCAAGGTGGTCTTTGGTCAAAAATTCCTCTTCAGTAAGAAGCCCTAATTTTCTTGTACGGCAACAGAAACGTCAAGACACTAAGTGAAATATGCTCTATTCAATCAAGCTCTGATACCATGTTAAGTTTTTAATGTTGTTATTAGGTTATTTCCAAATTACATGAGCATTCTATGCATTTCCAAAACAACAGTATAAAGAGGATCATTAAAAGAAACACAATCACAAGGTACGCAACATTTTATACTAGGAAACCCTCATGAGAGAGAAAACCCAGCAAAAACTTCCTCAATAATAGATTGCCAATACAATGCCAAGACTAAAACCAAAACACCAAAGAAAGACCAATACTGAGCATGCGCCTCTCTACTCCTTCCTCGTGCAACTACAACTGCCTTCAAGATGTGCGCACTAGATGAGTGAGTGAGTGTGTGTAAATGAGACACCAACCTCACATATAAATACAAGTGTGAGATGGCGCTAGGGTTATGTCTCTTCACTTGGTTGAGATGGCGCTAGGGTTATGTCTCTTCACTTGGTTGAGACGACTTCTCCTAGAAGTGGCTAAAACCACTTTATAATTACTAGGGGCCGACTTTACAAATACAGTTTGACCAATCCACAAAAGGGGATTTGATCTTAGACAAGACCCGACTTGATCAATCCGCGAAAGGGGATTTGATCTATAAAATAATAACTCAAATATAATTAGAATATTCTTTGAAGTTACAATATTTCAACACCTCTCTCCTCCTCCATTGGCCATCTCTCATACTTGGCTATATTTCTCTCCCATGAGTGTCTCCCTTCCTCCTCTTCCTCTCACACGTGTGGCGCATTCTCTATCTCACTCCACTCCCTTTCTCCATGCGTGAGCTATCTCCCTCTCTCTCTCCTATTTCCTAGCGCATCTCTCCTGTATGTGCCTCCCTAATCACTATTTCTCGCACACGTGGGCTTGCATTCCTTATCTCTTCTTCCTCTTGTGCGCCCTCTTCCCTAAAATTTAGGGCACAATCCCCTTATTTCCTTTGCTAAGCCTCCTCTCTCCACTTATACACTCCTTTCACACCATGTGTTTGTTTCTTCCCTCCTAGCTTTCACACATGTCCCTACTCATCTCCTAGATTTGCCACATCTTCCTCCCATGTGCACCCATTCTCTTAGTGCACCTATGATTATCCCTAATGCGCCCAAAATGTTGATGTTTGGACAACATCGGGAAGACATTCTCTAAAGATAATAATTAATAATATAATTATTATTGATTATTATATATATTATATAATAAGTAAATTGATAATAACAAATAGTTATTGATTATTCAAGGGACGCATCCTTTCATGGATGGTCACCTTATGTTCCCTATATATATGGAACACTCATCATTGTAATAAAAATATCGATTATATCTTATATGATGTAAAACCAACATGGTATCAGAGCAGGACTGGGCTGACTCCCTCACGGGAGGCCCAGAAAATCATCCATATATCTCAGAAGCAGCGGGAGAGTCCAGCAAGGTGCTGGGACTAAATCCAAGCGATATTATCGACCAAGGTGAATCCGGTGTTGGGATATCCGGCCACTGCGTGATTTCATAACGGGTGGTATTCAGTTGAGGAATAGATTCGCCCGCATCTATGATAGACCCCCTAAAATCTCTCTAAAAAAAGCTCTGTAAAATTTACATTGCTATTATATCCATCCATCGAAAAGTCGGAGTTTGAAGTGGGAATATAATGATAAGGGTTCCAAACATGGCCCTCCGGATAACTGAAACAAACTGGAATATGAGGTGAACTCCATTCTGGCGTCCGAGAATTATATTCAGAATTAGCCATTGGGGAAATTCAGTTCTCAATCCACTCAATGAAGAAAACATAAGCGGTAACATAGCAAGCATAAATAACTCGAGCTATATTTCATGGAATAAATAATAATAGAACTCGAGGCTTGTGGTTGTACTGGAACACGCATCTCGAAGCACCTCGGTTGTAGACATTCAAGATGTCATCGTCCATTTGGCATTCAACGGTATTTGCATTGTTGTTTTTGGAGTGGATGTGAGTTGCCTCTGTCCTGGCTTGGGAGATATTGAGGTTGAGAGAGCGTTTCACCAAGCGATTGAGGCCACCGCCTATTGGTTCATGACGCCTCACCCTATATGGAAGACAATGAGGTTTCTAGGGGAAATTCAGTTCTCAATCCACTCAATGAAGATAACATAAGCGGTAACACAGCAAGCAGAAATAACTCGAGCTATATTTCATGGAATAAATAATAATAGAACTCAAGGCTTGTGGCTATACTAGAACACGCATCTCGAAGCGCCTCGACTGTAAACAATCAAGATGTCATCGTCCATTTGGCATTCGACGGCATTTGCATCGTTGTTTTTGGAGTGGATGCAAGTTGCCTCTGTCCTGTCTTGGGAGATATTGAGGTTGAGAGAGCGTTTCACCAAGCGATTGAAGCCACCGCCTATCGGTTCATGACGCCTCACCCTATATGGAAGACAATGAGGTTTCTAGGCATCGTAATGGAAAGCTCAAAGCGCCTGTACAAATCATTAACAATTTTGTTGAACAAACAATTCTACAAAGACGGTAGGAATTGGCAAGTGGCACGAGTTGTGAGTGGGTTGACCTGTTGTCTATTGTGATGCAAACGCATTTCAAAGATGATGGGCGTGGTGTTTTATCTGATAAAGAGGTTTGAGATATGTGTATGAACTTCGTCCTAGCAGGGCGGGACACTACTTTTGCTGCGCTCTCCTAGTTCTTTTGGCTTCTCATCCAACACCCAGACGTAGAAGAGAAGGTATTGTTAGAAATCCAATGGATCTTGGATTGATCACGATCGGATGATGATCCCCAAAGGACTTATTGACTAACTTTACAGTGGAAGATATTAAAGAGATGTTTGAGGCAACATCATGAGACAGTCTCCCCGGAGGGTCTTGTGTAGACTAGTAGGGGGGAATGTAGACTTCATACTGACATGCCTCAGACGGTTAGATGAAGGAACCAAGACATTGGTTTTATGAGGAAACCTCGATATGTCTTGTGAGACATTGTTTTCACGAGGAAACCTCGATATGTCCTGTGAAACATTGATTCCATGAGGGAACCTCAATATGTCTTAGACAGTGGTTCCACGAGGGAACCACGAGATGTCTAGTATGGACACAGTTCATGGGTGAAGCCTAAGGTTGAACACTTCAGGAGATCTGGGTGTCCTGTATACATTCATGTATCCAAGGAGAAAAGGACCAAGCTAAATC
>WSFP011481604.1:0-16086 GCA_009831015.1 Picea engelmannii | reverse complement strand
TCAATTGGCTAAAGAAGGTATTTCTCCTTGTATCCTCATAGTGTGCTATCATTTCTTCTGTGAAAATTGTCCAAGTGATGAGTGATTTGCGAGAACAAAGCCATCGATACCATACAAATTGATTAGGTTCTAAATATAAAGAATCAATTCACACCTTTTGTGTATGTGGCACATTATGGAGATCAAATAATTGCTCCATTTGAAGTATCCATGTGATTGGGTCCTTGCCATCAAACTTCCTCATATCAATCTTAGAAACGTGGTTGGGCTTCAAACCAAAGTTGGAGTTTCTCCATTCTTGATTCACCTTCCTTGTGTCCTCATCATGAATTTCATGGGATGCATTTTCACTTTCAAGTGTCTTCTCTGTTACAAAATTTTTCAATACTTCCATGATCTCCCCTTTTAAGCCCTCCATCATCTCTTGTAGTTCATCTTTTGTTACTATATTCTTTTATAAATCATTTATTTCCCTACACATTTCTTCACCTTTATCAAGAGTCCAAGTAGGATTGTTTGGAGGCTTATTTTGTGTAGAAGTTCCCTTTTTGGGTGGCATGTTGGCCACGTATCACTTTTGAACCTTGATTTTGAGGTGGTTCTGCTAGACAATCTTTCTTCTATTGTATCTCCCAAGTTTTGACTCTTCTGGGTATGAAATATTCTTTTATGTAGTTCTTTGATATTTCTTCTTTGCAATGACACAGGTTTGATCAAAATTGGATGTGCCAAGTGGAATGTACGGTAACTTCCCCACAACTTGCCGATTTTTGGCCTTTCCATGAGATCTCACTTTTATAGCATGCCCCGCACAAAATAATTGATATAAAATTATGAAACTCACACCAAAAATAATACAAACTGTCCACGATCCAATGAAACCAGTCCCACTCAATTTGGGTACTCTAGGAATAAGTTATGATTGTTTTACCTGGAACACCTTCTTGAGACTAGTCAATAGGACCAATCAGATACCCTATCTTACACAGTGTGTATCTAAAAATTTAAGATGAACCATAAGATAAAATGTTTACCACAGATACCTTAATAATTTCTTTAAATATCCTTTGGATTTCAGGGTCTGAAACGTTACAAAAATTTGTTTATAGAGAAAATTCCACAATGAGTCAGTTCAGGATGATTCCAGAACCCTATCTTATCTAGGTTGTATCTCCAAAATTATAATTTCTTAGGAGCTGAATTTTGAACACAACATACCTTGATCCATCTACTAAACATCCTCCAAGTCGTTCCTTCTGAAACGTTGTAGAAAAAAAGTTATAGCGAAAATTCCAAGGTGTCGCAGATGTAGCAGCGAAACCCCAAGAGCTTGATCTATGATACCATATGTTAAGAACCAAATATCGATATAGCATAGAAAAACCTTAGAAAAATTACTCAGCGCCTTGAAAAAGAGATAATTTCAGATAATAATCCTCTTCGAGGGGGAAACCTCCTTTTACCCCACTTAAATGTTTAAGTACAAGATGATTCAAAATGAAAATGTCTCCTTGGTATATATAGGAGACTAAGAGGTATAATTACAACTAATGGCCTAAAGCCAACATAAATAAAATAACATTACTAATATAATATGCCCCAATTAAGGGGTAATGAGCCAATATTAGGGCTTAACAATTATTGATGGAAAGCTATACTGGAAAGACCCTCTGGGTTTCCTGTTATGTTTCCTGATAGAATCTAAAACATAAGGTGTCATCGATGAATTTCATGAAGGAGTATGCAAAGGACATCGTTCCTGGAGAGAAATAACTTATAAAATTTAAAGGGCATGATATTATTGGCCAAAATTATTCACTGATGTAAATGCAAGGGTCAGAGCTTGCAATTCATGCCAACTATTTGCTGGTAAGTAAAAGCTTCTTGCCTTACCTTTAATTCCAGTAAAAGTTGAAGCTCCTTTACAACAATGGGGCTTAGACTTCATTGGAGAAATTCATCCACAATCGAGTGCTCAACATAGATGGATTCTAACCGCTACTGATTATTTTATGAAATGGGTTGAAGCAATTCCAACTGAGAATGCTATAGATTCGTTAGTGATAAAAGTTTTGGAAGAAAACATCCTAGCAAGATTTGGTTGTCCTAGGAAAATAGTTACTAATAATGCTCAAGATTTTAAATCTATGGAAATGATCAAATTCTGTCAGAAATACAATATTATTTTAGGTCATTCTACAACTTATTATCCTCAGGGAAATGGGTTGGCTGAATCATCTAACAAGAGTTTGATGACTTATATAATCAAGAAAGTTTTGACATAAAATAAAAAATCTTGGGATATACACTTAAAATACGCCGTATGGGAAAACCGAATTGGGCCCAAGAAATCTATAGGTATGTCTCCTTTCCAATTAGTTTATGGTACCGATGTTATTCTTCCTATTAATATTGCTCTTCCTGTAATGAAACTCTAGTAGGATGCGAATGAAGAACCAAATGATGTTATGAGATGTATAAATCAAATCATTGAAGTTAAAAAAAACAGAGTAGAAGTGGATGATAAGTTCCAAAAATACCAGGATAATACGAAAGCCCTTTTTGATAAAAAAGCTAAAGACAGGGAGTTTCTTCCTGGTGATTTAGTTTTAAAATGGGAAGCTAGAAAGGAATATGCAGGAAAACATGGAAAATTCGATCGTCTCTGGTTCATACCTTTCAAAATTGTAGCTGTTGGGGGAAAAAACTCATTCTCGTAGGAAAATCTTAATGGAGAGATTCTAGAGGCCCCTATCAACGAACGTTATTTAAAAAATTTCATGTAGTAGTTACATTTTAGATTTCCATTGTATATATCAGATTGGATTGAATTTGGCAATTCTAATTTTTCAATTTTTTTTTTTTTTTTTTTTTTATCTGAGTCATTCGATCATTTGTTGTAAATATTTTCAATAAATTTATGATTGCTTGACATCATTAAAACGAAAAATAAAAACATCTTTATGACATATCATCTCTATTTTACAGGATTGTCTAATATTTTATATTTCATTCCTTTTGTAGAATAAATCTTGTTGAACAAGAGATGAGGCTGAATAAAAACTCGACACTCATTTTTCAAGCATTTGATTTCTCTAAAAACAGGTGATAAATAAACAATATTCCTTGCTGAAATTTCAAAAAAGAAAATAAGGTATGAGTCCCTACTCTTCTTATAGTTCAAATAAAATTTAAAAATTCTTTTCAAAATGAATGTGATGGAATTTTTTCGCATGACAATATTACCACCTGACTAAAAAAACAGAGATGTATAAAATTATAATTTGAAGTGTCTTGCCGATAAATTCTAAAGCCATCTCTGAAATAAAAATAAAATAATAATAAATAAGCTCGAAGGAAGTCTAAACTAAATACACAAACTTGTGTGGAATTAGAATATTTTTAATTTAGATCCTTCAAATCTGTGATTGGGTCAATTTTTACCTATCCCCAACTTCTTATCCACTTCGGTTTTTCTTTATCCTTTCTTATTTTCTTTTAGTCTTCATATAAATAAATAAACTTACCTTGACTCTGAAAGCTTCAAAAATATATTTTCAAAACATGATTAGGAAAAAATCTTTATGTTCCAATGATTTTAATTGTAAAAGTATGTCTAGGCTAATCCTGATAGTTTTAGCTCTTCTATCAGACTTTAAACTGACTGATTTGCTCAAGGATGATCCATGAAAAGATTAAAATTCCCATAAATATTTTTCCTATAGGCGAAGGTGTATTGAAAATCGGAAGAAAATTGGTTTCAAAGTTTTCTTAAAATTGTTGATAGACCTTCTTTTTAGTATAAATATTTTAAACAAATATCATCCCTTGTATGTTACATACAAATTTATTTCCCCCACTTCAAAATATTAAAAATATATGATAAGGGTGAAAGGAAATTCATAATTTGATTGCCCCCATCTTGTTCAAAAGAGATGATGAAAGGAAATTCATATATCAATTTCCCTCATCTCAACAAAATGTAAAAGTGTTAATTAAAGTGGTGAAAGGAAATTCAATATTGGGAGAAGTAGATAACTTCACCGGGGTACTGAACATGCTCGCTGGTAGTGAAGCAATATCTATGATATATGTAAGGATGTCATACATATCTATATATCATACTCTGTTATCTAGTTCTCTTTCCATTGATATTTACATCCTGAACCAACTAGGGATTCCCTAAATAAATATGTTACATCTTCTTAACCTTGAAGCAAACAAAGTCGGTTGAAGCTGATATTTTAGTTAAAATTATTTTGATTATCTTAAACAATTCTAAAATCAGTTTTAGGAAAAGAAAATTTTAAATAGCCTAACTTGAGATTTATCACTAAGTATGTTTTGAAGGTTTTTGAGATTTGGTTAAGTTCATTTTTTCTATGTATGATTAATTCATAAATAAAACTAGAAAATGTTTTTCAAAAAGAAATAATGAATCCATTTACCCAATAAAGGCACTTGGTATACAGTTCTTTCGCACCTCACAGGTAGCCAAAATCTCCATATGTAGCCTATGTTAAAACACATGTAATTTTGAACTTTTGAACTTTAGATTTTGCCTCTTAGAAATAATTTTTTTACTCAAAATACAAAAAACTTAGAGAATTGCCTTTTAATTTGAAAATAGATCCATTGCATGTTATTTATCAATAAGGCACTTACAATATCTATCGTCTATCCGTTACTCTTATTTAATCAAATGGTCCTAATGATGTCCAAAGTTTAAAATCTTCCAGAGTTTTAAAAGAAAGTCTTTAATAGTCGCTTTGGAGCTTCGCGCTTCGAGTATTCCAATAAATCTAAAAAACAAAAAAATCCGAAACTCCGAAGTCATGAAGATAGTCACTCGTGATAATTCCTAAAGGACTTACGAACGCATCATGGGACATGTGTCTTTTAAATATTTTCTTGGGTTGACACGTGGCACTTATTTTTGACATTCACGTCGGATGGTTCACATATTTTCAAGTGACATGTGGCACCTCTATTTTCTTAATACGCCATCAAGAATGATGTCATCTTTTCCATGTCACTCCGAGAGATTTCCCTTCGATATTTTTAACAAAGATAGAGTTCACAAACCACCGAAGTATCAAAGCACTGAAGTAATGAATATTACAAAACGTAAAAAGTGTTTTAAAAAATTAATAAAACATTTAATAACTGAGGCTAATCATGATTAAGTATTAATTAATCACTTCGTGATTTCAGACTTTGGGATATTTCCATATTGTCACATCCAAAACTTCTGAAAGCCGAACCGTTGAAGTATTAATGACATTTATGATTGACTAAGGTTAATGATTTCAATAAATATTGAGAATCACTAGATAATAAATTCCTTTAGGTTTCTAATAAATTCTTCATCAGTAGATCTATATGGAGACCAATAGACTTTATGAATAAAACACTCAGAATTTCAAAGTTATTTTACCATTTTCTATTAGCAATTTTTCATTCAGTGAAAAGCTTACAGACTTCTCTTGTTACAGGAAGGATAGTTTTATTTTCTTGAATATTATGGCACCATGAAAAGATGCAAAGAACCTTGATGCATCATGTGATGATTCCAATCCAAATGTAGATGTTCTATGAGACACAACTCCGTGAGTTACGAACACCATTAAATCTTGGAAGCACGTTTTTGATATCTTAGAGCATGAGATTATTAACTGTCCAAATGACTCTGCTGAGGAATACGATGAGTACTTTTCAACCAAGCTTAGATTGGTAGCATAGTTAGAACTACATAAGATTGTTGCACGACATATAATTATACCCTACAATGATATGATAAATTGGGCTTTGGAACATGCCAACATTCAAACCAGAAGCATCATCAGCCACCAGCAGACCGCCGTTGGCTCTTTTCGACCATGGAATCTACAAGTAATGTATAAGATTTCCCCTACGCCAAAATATAATTACAATGCAACATTTCTTCTAGATTTCGAGAGAAAATAATTTACTCAATATGGTAGAAATGGTCATGATATAATCAAGACTTGGCGGGGACTTCTGAAAAACTTCAGAGCCGACGCTCATGGTATGTATTCCACACCGTCCTTAGATGCTCATATGTTATATATAGCCATGATGCTCTGTCATCTGTTTGGGAAAAATAACCCTACACATTTCTCATTTTAGTGGGTAGCCATAATGAATGAAGTAGCCGAGGGTTATACCTTCAATTGGGCTAAAATGTTGTTTTATTATTTGGTCAAGGAAATTGCTGAGTATTAAACATAAAAATCAAAAGGGAAACCTACTCCTTTTTACATGTCAGCATATATTATGGATGCCATTTGTTTCATGACCCCATTCCCCCTGATGAACTGGAGTTGGACCTCGGCCTGTTCTGAGCCAATACATTTCTACAACTCCAAATTATGGGAGGAAAATGCCAAAGATTTCTTTTGTGAAATCTGTCACTATGTAGTGGTACCTGTTCACATAGCTATCTATGGCCACATGCTGCCTAGAATTTCAAAAAATATTATGGCAAACTTAGGAAAACTTGTGGAGTGGTTCATTGAGGATAATTTCTCCTACATTAGAGTATTTGTTTTTTTTTTTGCTCCTCATGCCCTTCCATAGTTTTTACCTGACAGGATGGTATGTAGAGAAGTGGCATACCAAACAGTAGCAAGAGGTATCAACAAGGAATTGAAAGCATCTCAGAAAAAAGGTTTGACCGAATTTTCCCATTCAAGTTTGTATGTTCACATTATTAGATTTTGGTCATTCGAAATTCGAGGCTATGACCCTGGAAGATGTCAAATTAGTTGACATCAAATTCAAGAAACATGATCCACATAAGATAGTGGAAAATCATTTGGCTCAATTTAACATGAAGCGATACATCCATGAGGATTCTCCTTATGATGAGATGTTCAGGGGAGTTAGATCTTACGAAGAATTTCAAAGAAGAATCTAGGCTCTGCCTCCTGAACAACATGCTAGTTTCCTCAACTTTCAAAAGCATAGATGAAACAATTTTCCAAATATATTACAAGGAGAATAAAAACCCATGCCTTCTTCACAGGAAGCTAAACTCACAGGATTTGAGCCAAGTTTCTCCACTAAGCACAAAGTTGAAGAAGTCCCATAAAGTCCAGAAAAGTTATTTCAAGAAATGAAAACATCATTGTCAGGATGAAATGATCCACAAGTATTGGCTTGGTTTGAATATTTCATGAATCAGGGAAAATTTGTTCCTAATTCAATTCCAACTACTCCTACGGACACCCCATATACAACAGGTCAGGAACATTCCACAACAATCATGTCTCCTATCACATCATTAACCCCTTTATAGACCAGTTTTGGAAATCCTAATTCAGATCTCATTCATGTTGGTGATCTTAATCCTATCTTACTTGAAGAGATTCCTCCCTCAAGTTTCTTTTACAACAATAAATGAAAGGATATTGTAAAAATATAATCTCACCAAAAGAATGGAGTAGTGACCAAAAGGAAAAGATTGGTGTATGATGGGAAATACCAAGAAGATCCTAAGTTTGCAAAGGAAGTTGCAGATTCACTAGGGGATTTTTCCACTGCAAATCAATGGTTAGTGGGAAATTTAACCAAACAACTACAACAACAATGTCTCTTGGTAGAGAAATTGCAGAATGGAATGCATAGTGCAGAACAAACTATTGCAAGAAGGATGAATAAGGACATTGAACAAATTAAGGATAGTTATCAACATCAAATGAAGCAATTACATGATAACCTTGAGCTTCTCTACCAGAGTTCATAGACCAACAATAAAGGTTTGATCACTCAATGAGACAATTTGATTGAGTAGATGTGGACCAAATTGGCCCTAACAAAGAGCACAACAATAGATATTACTTCCTTCAAAACACAAGCATCAGAAATCAATGAGAAGCTGGAAGTTGTCTAGCAGGAGCTATATCAAAAGGTAGATGCTATTCATAAATGCTATCAGGCAATAAACATTTATCTGAAAAGTATTTATGTGAAGGAAAAATATGCTTGTGGAGCTAGGTCTAAGTTTCAGGAATTTATCATATGGAAGCAGAAAGCTAATATCCCTGGTCTTATCCCTTTATCACATTTTGAAAAAGTAAAAGGAGAAATGGCCCTGAAAGCATGGGAAACAAATATGGAAGAAGACAAGAAAATTTCCAAAGATGCAAAAGAGGCTTGTCTAGAGGAATTGTCTTTCGTAAATAAAAAACTGATTGAATTTGAAGAAAATAATATCTATGAGTCACTGGGACAAATTGAAATAAAAATGAACCAACAAATCTCCAGAAAGAATAAGGAAAATATTCAGTCGACCATCCAACAGATGAACTAGATTGATTTACTCAAAATCAATGAATTGTTTGTAAATCCAAGTTTACAGTATCATATCACAGTCCAATAAGTGAACAATATCTAGGAGAAGTTTCCACAAGTATAAAATAAGTTGTTCGCCTTTGAATTGAATGAAATGATTGAGCCTTCAAGATTCATGGTAGCATTGATGGACATGTGCACCCAATTCAATGAACAAAGAAAAGTGAGTGTAGATGGGATAAAATGAAAGAACATACACAACGTCAACTTCCTCCACCCACACTACCTTTCACCCTCCATCCTGTCACACCCTCCATGCTCCCAATAGTGTCTACCTCACCACCTATAGTTCCCCTCTCTCTACACGTCACTTACCCCACCTATCCCTACCATGTACATTCTCACATCCACTCATCCCACCTCCTTATTGGAAACTTGTCCCCACATCATCCTATTCGTGAACTTTTACTCTTCCCCATAACTATTATCCATCCCATAATGAGCCAACACTGATCTACCTGTCCAATTACCACCCCCATATATTCAACTACAATTATTTATCCCAGTAAACACATTCGAAGGGATAGATGGTAACATAATCAGATGGAAAAGACAACAAGCAGATGATTGTGGTGGCCTTAGTAGACACGTGTACCCAGATCAAAGAACAAAGGAAAATGAGTGAATCTATGAACAAATGAAGGGACATGATGAAGCACCATCACATCAAATCAAAACTCAACAATACCTGCATGTTGTTATTTCATTCAGATTATATTCTATTTTTAGGCAAATATTGTGGGAAGTCCAACGGTTTTTAGTTGCGACAATTTTTGTATAAATAGATAGATTATAGATCTATTATAGGTTTCTTCTTACCGAATGTAAAAGATAAAACTTTTTTGAATAGCATACAAGTGCAGACAAAGATTCTAAGTTTCGTTCAATTTGAGTTATTTGTTTCCATTTCTCTGAATTTATTTCTATAGTTCTTGAAGAGTGAATGATTACGATTTAGTACTACAGCTACTGTGATCATAATATATTAGAAGTTCATTCAGTAACAAATTTTCCTTTGTTATTACTGTGAGTAAAACAAGTCCTGTGAGCTATGTGAATTAATGCATTTTTACCTCTTTTCAAGGGTTCATCTTCTACTTTTCTTCTACTACAAACAAGGTGAGACTTATCTGTAATTGATACCTGACTTTGTTTTAATAGTTCTTTAAATTATTTCTACATCATTTGAGATTATAATTGCGAATCAGATAACGATATACAATCTATGTACTGTCTTATCATTAATTTAATTTAAAGATCATTTCTCAAAAAACTGAAGGTAGAAAAAAAGCACTCATAAAAACACTTCATTTAAAACCTTTGATGCCTAATGTTATTCTTTGAGCCTTAGAATCAATCTCAGGAACAACATATTTTTGGCGCCGTTGTCGGGTGTGAAGAAACGAAATCATTTTTTCCCTGGGAGAACGACAAAGTTAAATTTTGGTATTTGATGGTGAACAAAGATTGAATACGTGGAAAGGTTCATTTTTTACCTGGTGACTCCATTGTAGGCAAAGATGGCCTTCGGTCAAAAAAATACTAGGAATAACCTATACAAAAAGCAGACTATGCCAGTTTCAGATCCCGAAAAATTGTTGAAATTGAAGGGATATCTCAGACAAAATTTTGCATCAGTAGGTAAGTTCTATCAACCTAGAATTATGCAAGTTAATGTTAATATTCCCACTAAATAACTAAGTCTTAAAGAAAATTTTAAACAATTTCATCTTGCAAAAACATCAACAAGTAAGTCTGAAGTTAAACTAGAAACTCTAGAAGTAATTATTCCTGAAATACAATTTGAGATTGACTAGACCATCCCTTTTTCATTGATAGATACTTTTACTAGTGAAAATAAAGAACCCATTTCATTTCCTACTATCATTGGTACACAACCAATTCTTTCTCTTCCCGAAGTAAATGTTTCTGTTTCCAAAAATCCTGTAGATTGTTTTTTATACTCATATTCATCACCTACTACTTATCCTATCTATACATCTCGTAAATCTGAGAAACCAAGCTCAAGTTTTCCTTTCCCCATTCATTTAGATCTTCCATATTTTTGTGATCATTTTATTGAACTTCATTCACACCATCCCAAAGTAGTTAAAATATCAATAGATTATTCTTTTGAAGTTTTTGATAATCTCCTTTTTAGTCCTCGAAATCCATGTAATAAACTTTCAATAGCTTGTGCTAGATGTGCTGGTGCTGGAGGAGCTAGAGGTGTAGGGCATGGTGGAAAAGCTCAACCCCATAGTATATTTTCCAAGGTAACTTTTAGATATGCTCCCTTAGTTCTTCCTGCTATCCTGCATGACTTACGTGAAAATTACATGAAGAGCCTCCCTAAATTCACGGGGGAAGGGGATTTAACAACACATAACATATAGCTTTTTTGGATCAATTTGATGATATTCTTGGTGTTGAGCATGAGGATGTTTACACAATAATTTTAGTACAAACATTTGAAGGATAGGTAAGAACCTGGTTTAGAGGACTTTGAGTAGGTTCTATACAATCTTATAATGATCTAGAAAATTCCTTCATAAGGAAATGGGGTGAGAAAAAATATCATCTGTATTAATTAACCGAATTCAGAGCCTTGAGAAAGAATACATCACTATCAGTCCTAGATTTCATTCAAAGATTTAATAAGATTTATCAAAAAATCCCGAGTGAAGTTAAACCTTCCCAACCAGCTGCAAAAGTCACTTTTGCAGGAGCTTTTGATTCTTATTTTGCTCTACTTTTTAGGGAAATAAGATCCACTACTTTAGCAGGGATGCAAGATGATGCTATAGAGATTGAATCAAATATGATGGAATTCAGGAAGTTGAAAAATAAAGTTGATATGGGAACAAGAGAACCTAGGCATTTTAAAGAACATGTAGGGCCCTCTGGATCTAGAAAATCAAGAGAGGAAAAAATGGATGAGATGGAAAAAAATATTAAAGATCTATCGAACAAAATTTCCAGGATGGAAATGGAACAAGTGTAACATCTCTCTCTTGCACGCACTGAGCGAACTTATTCTTTTAGGAAACTTGCGTGCAAGTGATCTGGGTTATTATACTATTGGTCGTTTTGATTATGATTATGAGATATTGTGGATTTGATGATATGTTATTTTGTTGTATTTACATAGACAAGTGCTATTGATTGGGTTCTCTTGAGTGTGCAGGACTCTGGACATTGTGGATGCAGAGGCATTGATGAAACCCCTTGGACTTCGGATCGAGTCAGGGAGTGGACTGTAGGATTTGAATTTTGTTGATATGACATATGTACATATGATTAGATGTTATGATGATTGATTATTATTGTTGACATGATTCGTTCATGGATGCAGGCTGACGATAACTTGCCAACCAGACTCACATTTGGAGTAGAGGGGTCATGCATGACAACTAGGGACAATGAGGGAGAGGTGTGGAAGCAGCCCTGCCACAACCTACTAGCACTCCTGACGTTTCTCAAACTGTAGGTTAATGATTACCTAGTTCGAGAACACACACGATGCCATGAGGGAAGAACGTCACAGTCGCTCATGATGATTCTAAGGGGTGCACAATAAGGTAGGTTCCTTATTCCTTAGACGCCCTTAGTCTCTCACAAGATCACCTGACAGAGTATTGACTCCAAGGGGTTGACGTCTCCCAAATTCAGTCAAGAGGCGAGTGGCACCCTTGGAGCACGTAGTGTGTCTTGAAGGGCATGTCACGCAAAGAAAATGGATAGAGGTGTGTGGAACCCTTGGAGAATGTAGTATGTATTGAAGGGCATGTCGCGCAAAGAAAAAAAAAAGAGGTGAGTGGTAGCCTTGGAGCACATAATGCGTCCTGAAGGGCACATCACAATTTTAACTGGTAAGTTAATAAACCTAATGCCTAAAACACTATGCCTCCTTAGGACCTGGTCGACCTTAAAATGAATGATGTGATAAGTAAAGTTTAATAATAAATTATCCCTTAAGAAGTGTTTCCAAGCCTAGTGAATTTAAAACCTAGGTCTATGTAGAAACTCTGAAAAAAAATTATTTAGACATATAACAAGAAGGGGGTAGAGAAATTCAAACTTTAATTATTAGAGTAGAAATTATAATGGAGGATTAAATTAATAAAAAGAGTAAATATTTGTTTGTCTAAACTTGCTAATTCTGAACTTAGTTAAAGAAAAAGTGAAACTAAAAGAAAAAGGGAAACTTAAAAGAAAAAGGGAAACTAAAAGAAAAAGGGAAACTTAAAGAAAAGGGAAAAATTAAAAGAAAAAGGGGAATGTCTAACATAGTAAGGAATCTAGCCTTAGAACCTTCTATTTATGAACTCAACTAGGATTTAAGTAAGGCGCAAGTCATTTAAGAATTGTAAGGGAATGATGGGACACCGAAGAGCGTTTTTTAGGAACGCTCTTGAGTGGGTGAAGGAAATAGGAATATTTAATTAATTAATAAAATTGATTTTCTGGTGCAACTAGGGGATCAAGCGACATGTGTACAGGGGAGGTTTTTCCTAATTAAATAAATGAAAAATATTCAAATCTAATGAGGGTTTGGGGAAACTAATGACTAAGAAACTCTATAAAATAGATGGTGGAGGAGGAGTATGGGACACATATGGCTTGCGTAACGTTACATTGCTAAAATTTCATCTTGTCTGAACTTTCTCTTGTGGGATTTGGGATAACTAGCTTAGGTAATAGGTGGTAGATCGACCTTGTGAGGTGATCTGGATGCTAGCATTCTCTGGTATTGTGTGCATGGCCCCTTTGCGGCTTGGGGATCTCAGGGGGAAGAAGAGTACCCCTAGCGTTGGCCAGGAGGTATCGGTGAGGTCACATCGGTCGACAAGCAAGATCTGGATGAAGTGAATGCACGGGAGGACACCTTTGCCTCATCATCACCGGTAAAGGTACGTATGTTAAATTTGTTACTTGTAGTAAAATTTAATTTACACTTGTTTATTTTACTGTAATAAGATGACGATTTCATTGCCATGAGATTTCTTGGAGAATTCTGTTATCAATGTAATTCCCTTGTTGCTTGATTCATCGTGTAAGAAACCTTTCTATCCACCATATCTTTTATTTATGAGTTACTATCTAATTGTGCATGGCCAGAATGAGCCCCATACTTAAAACCTTTCCTGTGCCTTTGTATCTCCTGCCTACGTTTCGTTAGTCCTTGAATGCATTTTTCATTATTTTTGTTCTCCACGGAGAAGGTCTGAATGCAGATTATGTTTTTATCTTCTATTTCCTTTATCCTTTAAGTTATTAGTCTGTGCTTGAGCAGTTGGCCAGGAGCCGAATCGACTTTCCTTCACTCCGGTGTTAAAAATTTAGATTCAAATGCCCTGCTTTCATGTGCATGGATAATGAGTGTAGGATTATTTCACTGCAATTATTGTGATTCATTCTCCACAAACTCATGCTTCCACATAACTATTTTGGGATGTCCCTCTAGTTCACCCAACATTTTATTTCTCTACGATTAATGATGTTTTTACTCTATGCAAATTCATTTTTAAATTTCCCAGTAAATACATTGCTTGTGCAATGAAAATGCCTCTTCATCTACTCCTGCATTTGGTTTATTTCTTGCAGTGAATTTTATGCTGCGAACGATTTATTTCTTGTTGCATTTTGTTTTTCTTTCTAGAGGTTGTCTCCATTTTCTCATGGTTGAACGAGCCCAGATCATCTATTCCTTGCATTTAATCTTACTACAATTTTGTTGAACTGTGTTGTGTGTTTATACCTAGAGTTATCACCTACATTATTCTTGGCTGGAACACACACAGTACCAAACCCTTACCCATACTTTGGCATTGATTTTTATGGCAGCCCTTTTATCGCAACATTGGACAGAGAATAGGGTCGCTGCACATGGTTTCAGTAGTTAGATTTTATTACAACGATATTGTTATGGCGATTTTCTTAGAGCGATAATTTTATTACAACGATATTATTATGCTGATTTCTTTACAACGATAATGTTATTACAACGATATTATTATAGCAATATCATTACAACGATTTTATTACAACGATAATATTATTTACATACAGACCGAATTATGATTTAAATGTTGAATTAGAGCGATATCGATATTAGAAACAAACATTTAATAATTAGAATCAATTAATAAATAATAATACCTAGCGATATTGATATTGATTACTGGTTCTTCTTTCATGAATACTACATTATATATTGTCATGTAATTCGTGCATTAGTTCATAGTTGATTGGATGACCTCTCTATATCCTTTTTTTGTTTTCTTGGGATTTCTTCGAATCGTTTTAGATAATGGACTTGTTTGTGTGTTTACAATGGGATCTCTTGCAGTAGTTGTGGATATTGTAATTGTTTCTATCAAGTCCGGTCTCTGTCTATATTGTATTTGTAAGACATGTTTTCTGTTTTATGTGGTTCAACACAACTAGAAAATAAGATTACAAAATTCCTATATTCTTCAAGGTGATTATGAGCCCGGTTGATAAAAATGACGCAATGTACACCCTTTTGGAAGACAACAAGTTGATTCTGACCGAGCGATATCGCTGTTGCAGAATCAATATTGATATTCAATTTCAAATTATCATTATTGATGTTCAAATTGTTAAGTAGTGAAATTTTGATCTAAATTTCTTTGGTATTATATATCTAAGAATTTTGTATTACCTGAAAATTTTTATCCCTGGAATTTTCAACTCAATTTTTTCATAAATGTTCACTGACTATTTTGTTGTCCTAACCTACCCTATCTCAGAGAAGCGTAAATCTCAACTCAGTTCTACATATATAGTAACATCCTCATAATGATTTTAACCTTTAGTATATTCTCGTATTGGGCATTGTCTTAAACTATATTAATAACCTAGTATATCGAGCGCATAAAGGAAGATATATGACTAAAATCAGATCAAGGTGGATAAACAAATGGTGATTCAATTTGATATTATTGTTTCGCAGGGTGATTATTTTACCATTTGGATTACTTGTTTTAGGTATAGTTTTATTAAACAAGAATGATGTCAAACTTAGTGGGTTTCGACAAAGGACTGTCATGCTATCAATTTTATTGCATCATCGTTATTTAATTAAGGTCACAGAACTTAAAATTATGATCAAACCTAGACGATGTATCTAATAGTTTCCAAAATGAAACACACAATGTTGGGATTATGTCTGATGTGGTTAATGTATTTTTGTTTGTACCAGAGAGGTATAATAGGCATAAAACCAACCTTCCAAATGGATTGATGTTGTATGATGTATAGCGTTGAAATTAATGACGATAATGTTGTTGATAGGTATGCAGTAAAATTGAATGCACGTTATGTATATATTATTTAAATTATCTTTAATTACGTAAGCCTTGTTCTTAATTGGTGATCCTTCATTAGTTAACTTAGGGTTAGTACATGTTTAAGTCAAACTATAGTCTCAACGTGTCGATTGTTACTAAGTGTTAGAGATGTCTCCTTCTATGCGTACTTGAAGATTGACCTTGTCCAAGAGTCTTATGTTTACCTTATGGTTAGGTTATTTTATCTAAGGATATAATTGAGGAAATGTTATTATGACCCATTAACCAATCTACTATGATTTTAATTTTAATCATGAGTTATAATGTTGGGTGTGTAATGATTAAATTCAACAAGAAAAAGAAAAAGAAAAAGAAAAAGGGTCCTCTTAATTGA
>WSFP011481603.1:0-16087 GCA_009831015.1 Picea engelmannii | reverse complement strand
CATTATTGTCTTATCATAGTTGATAAGGTGCACAAATGGATGAACTCCAAAGTGGTCCCCTTATGGTGAAAGCCCTCATGGGAAGACGCTTTATGGAATGAGTTATCCTAGAAGAATGGTTGGAGGACCCATGCTTGTATGTGTAATAATGAGATGAAGATCAATGAAGTTGTTGGTGAAACTATCCTAGATGGATAGTGCTTGTCATGCCATTTCCGGTGGTATGTGGAATGTCACATAACTCCTCGCGGTTTGAGAGTTATGGCCTTATGAAGTTGGAGGACCGCCATATGAAGGCTTGAAGCCCCAAAAGGTCAAAGAAGTAAAAGTGCTTGAAAAGAAGAAATCATTATTTAAATGATAAAGTAAAGTGATGAAATCAAGATGGATTATTTAAATGATAAAGTAAAGTGAGAAAATCAAGAAGGAATATTTAAATGATAAAGTATTGGAGAACGTTCTATTCATGGAAAGTGGTTAACCCTAAAATAAGGAAAATAGGTTAAGTGACCTAGAAATGGGTTAAGTAACCTAAAAATGGGTTAAGTGACCTAGAAGATGAAAGTATAAATAAGAAGCTAGGATCTTTTCTAAAACGCACATTTTGGTGAGAATCCTTGTGGATCAATGGAGAGCTTCTTGTGAATATCTTTTGGAGTATTGATGGAGAGCTTCTTATTGGTGTGGATCTCTTGAGCATGATTGAATATCTATTATAAGGAAGAGAGTGAGAGGAGGATCTCATGGACACATCAAAGTTTTGACAATGTTGGGTATCTTGGCAAAAAAAGTCTCAGATTCACAGAAAACCCTATTTTTTGATGCCCACGCAGGTTGTCTGTGTATAGGGTGCTTGTACATGCGGGCTGTCTATGTATAGGATGAGTGTACACAAGGGATGACTGTGTATAGGGAGCATGGACTAAATAACCTCATGGAGATTTGTGTTTGAGCTGGTGCCAAGCTCTTGGATGATGAAGCAGGTTCCAGATCTGCATTCTATGGCCTCAAATCTATCACTAAGACATTGGTATGGTTACATTATTGTCTTGATAGATGCTATAGTTTGATATGTTGTGAATGCTTAGGGAATTCTTGGTATGGCTTCTATGATGTGGCTCAATTTGGTTGATTTGGTTGATGGAGTGAGCAGCACTCTTGTGATTCAGTAGTGACATGATTGCTATCGTATACCAGTTATTTATACATGATTGAGATAGCATTCATATTGATTTATTGTGGAGCATGAGCAAGCTATTGGAGAGCTTGGATGTATTGTGACTGACTGTGGGTCAGTTTGGACAGTGCAAGATATAAGAGAAAGTGATTGCAGGTTGCAGAGGATCTGAGCATGTGAAGCAAAGAAAAACCCTAAGTGCTCAAGAGCATACGCTCATTACATTATACACTGGCCGCGTTCACACTCGGGCTGTAGTGAGCCAAGGCGCATGCACACGTGGGCTACACTACTGACAGGTCGCGTACCTATTGACAGATTGATCTCTATTGAGGATTTTTGCCTCATCTCAATTGGTGCTAAGAATGTAAGTTGAGTCTTGCATATAGAGTTGGTGCTCTTGTAGAGTTGTACTCTATTCAGTTGTTGCTGATAAACCCAGAGATTGTAGTCCGTAATAAAAAGAAAATTGTACATACATCTTGTGTTCTTTGTGTCCATTGTGATGATGACTTGTTGATGATATATTGCTGATATATGTTACTAATATGTGCTTACATTTAACTGGTTATAAATGATAGCAATGGGTAATGAATAATTTTTGAATGCTAATTGATGAGTTTTTGTGCAGGAGGGAAGTTTTGGGGAAAAGAGCCCCACACTCATTCATCCCCCCTCTAAGTGTGGTAGGTGTGTCCAACAGAACATTCATGGGTGTCAAGCCTCATCCCAATCTGTATGAAGGTATTTAATGGAAATGGGGACATCATTTGAGACCTCATCTCACCCCATAAATGGAAAGCATACTGAGAATGGTCATGGGGGGAGATTTTCAATCTAAAGTTTCCCGAGGGATGGATTTTCTTGCAAAGAACATAACTAAGTCGGGCTCAAGTCTGACATAAGAAGGCCTGCACATGTTGATAGAGTAGGCACCAACTCAAAACTTTGAATGCAAGGGTCCGATCACATTCCTAGTGGTTGTAGCATTTTTAGTATATATAGGCAGTTTTGATATTTTGTTAAGGAGGAATGGTTCAGCTAGGCTCCCTGCTATTGTAATATTTTGATGAAGAACACTAGTTCTTTTGTTATGTATTGATTTGAGACTTCTTGATTAATCTAAGTCATATTTCTTAATCCATCTTATTTTCCTTTGATACTGAGAGAGTTCATGATTTTCTGATTCACATGGATTGTTGTGACTGTATTATGATGAATGTTTGATTATAATGTTGTTATGATTTCTTTCAGTTTCCTTGAAATTTGAATCAATAGGATCTTGTGTTTAATTTTTTATTCCTTAGGCTACTGGAAGGCTTGATGTTCACAACAAACCTCTACACTTTTCTCACCAAAGTCTTCTTCCTACTCACCTTTACTCTAACTTACTGATTGAAGTTGATCTAAGACCTCAATTGCTTGCACATACCAATCCAGATTTCTGAGTTAGAACATTATTTTCATTGAGTCTTCTCCATTTGGCCTCTTAAAACTCATTTACATTTACTATATAAACTGATGGGTATTAGGCTTACCTTCTATGCAATCTGAGGGTGACTTCTAGTGCTGACATTTTTGGCGTCATTGTCGAGGAATGAATTGAAGACATTTCCCTGGGATAGAACGACAAAGAGCTTATGATTCTGAAGGTGCATCAGATATCAGAACCATTGAAGATTGTAGTTTTCACCTGGCGACTCCACAATCAAAGACTCCACTGGGAAGGACCCTTTTGACAGAAAGATGACCATACCGAAGGGGAAGACTAGGTATCAGTTTATGAGCTTTCTTCATGAAATCCTATTTTTATTTATCAACTCATTTTTCTCTTTCCCTTTACATATAAAAAGGATTATCCTATGCTTTGTCTGTTCAGAGGATGATAAGCCTTCCTTTATTTATCCATCCTTGGAAGAAGAATAAATTCCCTCTTCTTGTGTTGTATATAGTGATCTTGTGTCTTCTCCTTAGCCTATACATAAAAGTGGGATTTGTATTGGATTTCCTCGTGAAATTGATCACCCTTGTAGCCTTGAGGGGGTTGAAAATGATTCAAAGCCTTCTCAGATCTCATTTCCTTCCATTATTACTGTTGAGCCTGTCCATCTTCTTGTTAAACCTCATATTCATCTCACCGGTTTTCAAGCTAAGATTAGAGACAACATGTTTAAACCTTTAAGGTTGCCACTTGACCTTCATCCTTATCCTCTTTATTCCTTTGAGTATCTTCCTTGGTTTTCTGGGGAGGATCATGTTACAGTTGAGAAGCACTTGGAGGACTTTGAGAAATTTGTTGATCGGTTTGAGATTGTTCATGAGGATGTCATCATGAGGCTTTTCTCACATTGTTTGTCTGGAGATGTTGTGTGGTTTAAATGTTTGGGAGCCGGTTCTATTGGTTCTTGGATCGAGCTATGAAATGATTTTTTAAAGTGTTGGGGTGAGAACAAGTCCCTTGATCAGTACTGATTTGAGTTTAATGACTTGAGGAGAGGGGAAGAGGAAGCCTTGATTGTCTTCAACATGAGGTTTTGCAGTGTTTATCATAGTCTGCATGTGGAGATCAGACCCACAGAGAATGTTTCCATGGTGTACTATGTCATGGCTCGGCATCCAGATCTTGTCCTTCTCCTGAGAGAAAGGAAATATTCATCCTTAAGACACATGTTTGAAGATTATGAAGAATTCAAAGAGAACATTAGGGCTAGCAGGGGGGCTCGTATGCAAGCATGTCTTGAAGAATTGCATGTGCATAAGAAAGAAGACTATCAGTATGTTTCAGATTCCAAGCAAGAAGACAGTGAGTATAATTCAGATCTGGAACAACAACGAGGAAGTGGGTGTGATTCACATTTGGAATCAGATCCTTCAATAGTTTCATATTTTTCTATGGGAAGGAATGCATATCAATCGTATAATCAGTTTTCAGAAAAAAATGAGCATGAAGTAGTGGTTGATTGCATAGATAACTATATGTTCTTGGTTGATCATAGTTGTGATGCTTTAAATCCTGTTGTACCATTATCTTATGATCATTCATATGAAGGAGGACTGCAATTGTTGGTGATCAAGAGTTGGTTTCAAAAGAAAGAGGTCATTTATTTGCAAGTAGAGAGGAATTTACAAAGCAGCATCTTGTTCCTCTAAAGAAACCAGATTTGTGTCACGTTATTCATAATCATGTGGACAAATACATGGAGTCGTATGTTTCAAATTTTCTGAAATTTTCAAATGGAATTATTTCACCAATACTCACAGGTGAGTATGGTTTCATGAAAGATTTCCAAGACCAAAATATAGAGCCTTTTCCTTTATTCATTAAGGAAAATAATTAGGTGGAAATCATCCATCCTGGACCCGGAGAAGACACAGAGAAGCATGTAAAGGAGGAGCTTAGTGGGCAGTTTATCTCCTGTCTAGGACATGTAAACAAACAAATATCACCTGGGATCAGTCGACCCGTATCATCTCTCTACCCACCTGAGAACATCGAATGATGGGTGAGCCACAATGAAGGACAAGAGTCAATTCTTACCAGTTGATCTTTCCTGATTACAAATTTTGTGACCGTGTGGGGTTACATATGGAGTTGTGTTTTCCAAAAGCATTGAAGCCTGCAAAATTATTCATCTTATCATCATTTGGGGGTATGGTCAGTTTTCCAATCCATGTTCTCATTCTTTTTTCATACCTCCCTAGATTTTTATGGATCATCTGTAGTGAAGGGAAGAATATTTATATTACCAGACAATCTGGGTGGCTATGGTGGAAGTTTGCTTTCACCTAGCGCGTTGTAAAAGTTAGTTAGTCGAGGATTGTACATAAATAATCTCCTTCTGGAGCCGATGTGTTTGTTTTCATTTTAGTAGAGTAGTGTACATATCTCCCCGTTTTCTTTAGCGAAAGTTTTGAGCTAGACTCCATAGCCCAACAACTAAGGCACTAGAACGGCGCGTTCTTGGCAGCTCGTAGGGAGCATGCCATCCCCTGTGGAGACAAATGTTATCACATAGGTTTGTCAAGTGTTGTATGGGTATGTTTTGAATACCTAAGTCCGTATCCTTTCCTTATCTTTCTCTCTTTCACGGGTCGTGTCTTAAAGTTTTCCCTTTGACTGGTAAAGTCGGTTTTGTTCACCCCTGAAAAAGACCTAGTTTTTCTTGATGTCTTACCTGAAAAATTCTCGGCCGGAAGTATTTCTTTTTTCCTCTAAAGATGAACACCCATATCCTTTTGTTTCAATCACTCATCTTGTTGTTTTCCCAATCCCCTATCCATTCGTCCAAGTATTTGTTTACATAGGCCGCAACCACGGGCTCAAAGTGTGGCACTCAGATCGGTTCGTTCTGGACCCAAATCAAGCAAAAAGGAAGGTTCAGCTTTCAATGTTGGGAATTCCATGTGGAGTTCATATTAGCGGCTCACAGGCGTTCAGAATCTTAAAGTTGCACGAAGTATAGCGCCGGAGCAAAAGGCCCAAAGAGAGCATGAGTCGTTGATCTTTAAAGGGATGGGTGGAAGTTGATCAAAGTGTTCAGGGAAATAAGATTTGGGAGTTTCGAAGTGAGAAGTGTGTGGAATTCCTGAAGATATAAATCCCGAATTCCCGAAATAATCTAAGCCATCAAAAGTTGAGGATCCGTGGAAGAAGATCCCTCGCTTTGGAGTTCGGCGCTCCGGAGATTTGTGGGAGTTAAACATTGCAAAGTGTCGAAGTGGCCAAAGTCCCAAAGGATGAAATCCCAAAGCACCTTTGGATATGAGAGCTAATTTATGGCTCAAGGTCGCATGCAGGATGGAGCGATGGAGAGGAGCTTCGCCAAAGGCTGAAAGCACCTATATTGGTCATAGAAGAAGATATGCATGGCCTTGAGGTGTCAGGATTGACTCGAAGAAGTCGTGGGCACCACCTAGAACATTCATGGGTGTTAGGCCTCGTCCCGATCTCGATGAAGGTAGTTAATGGAAATGGGGGCATAATTTGAGATGTCGTCTCACCCCATAAATGGAAAGCATACTGAGAATGGTCGTCGAGGGAGATTATCAATCCGAAGTTTCCCGAGGGGCAGATTTTTCTGCAAAGCACATAACTAAGTCGGGCTCGCGTCTGACATAAGAAGGCCTACACAGGTTGACAAAGTAGGCACCAACTGGAAACTTTGAATGCAAGGGTCCTATCACATTCCTGGTGGTTGCAACATTTTTAGTATATATAGGAAGTTTTGATATTTTGTTAAGGGGGAATGGTTGAGCTAGGCTCCCTTCTATTGTAATATTTTGATGAAGAACACTGGTTCTTTGGTTATGTCTTGATTTGAGACTTCTTGATTAATCTAAGTCATATTTCTTACTCCATCTTATTTTCCTATGATACTGAGAGAATTCATGATTAACTAATTCACATGGATTGTTGTGACTGTATTATGATGAATGTTTTATTATAATGTTGTTATGATTTCTTTCAATTTCCTTGAAAATTGAATCCAAGAGGATCTTATGTTTAAGTTTTTCTTCCTTAGGCTACTGGAAGGCATGATGTTCACGGTAGACCTCTACACTTTTCTCACTAAAGTCTTCCTCCTTCTCACCAAAGTCTTCCTCCTTCTCACCTTTACTCCAAATTACTGACTGAAGTTGATCCAAGACCTCAATTGCTTGCGCATACCAGTCCAAATTTCTGAGTTAGAAAGTTATTTTCATTGAGTCTTCTCCATTTGGCCTCTTAAAACTCATTTACATTTACTGCATAAATTGATGGGTACCAGGCTTACCTTCTATGCAATCTAATGGTGACTTCTAGTGCTAACATCTCCTAATTGGAAAAAAAATCCAAGTGAAATAGGAAAGTGAGAACAAGAGGTAAAAATGAACTAGATTTTTCACCAAAATACATTTTAACCACTTGATAACTAGTCAATTCTTATCCTTTTTCACATTAGTATTTTTCCTTATTTGATTTTTTTCGCAGTTTCCATTGATTTTTAAGGAGTCCCTGACATCATTTTCCAAGAATGGTTTGTTAATGCAGGAACATTGGAAGCGGGACTTTTTGAGGACCTTGATCATACTTTATCATATTTCAGGCTCATTAAAACATGAAGAGACTTCTGTCGGGCGATAGTTTAACCCTTTTTCGGTTCTTTCAGACTAACTACGAAAAAAAGGAATACTCTGACCATATTGGGTTAGAAGAGTTCTCCTTCACATTATTTTATTATTTTTCGGGCCGAGGAGACTAAAATTACAAAAAAGAACATCCACAGAGTTTTCTTTAAGTTCCTTTCAAACTCCCTAAACATGAAAAAACACCAAGTTTTCCTTCTCTGGGCTCGTAAAAAAAATACATTGAAGGGCCCATATGGGAAAGAACCCTTACTTCTTCCATTTATTTAAACATAGGAAGAGGAAATTACCGAAGGTGAGTTATATCAAGCACCTTTTATCCTCCTCGAGCTTGTTAAAGAAAGAGGTACTCATCTATCTAGATGGGGGGGGAAATTGAAGGAAGTGGGTCAAGTGTCTTGAAACCTTTAAGGAAGCATTCATTTTTTCCCTTGAACATGGCACTTGTTTGCATCTCTCTTCATAATTGGTCAATCTACTCACTTCTGAGTCATACCAATCCCATGATTAGTATTACTCCTTCGACTCACCCGAAGAGTGCCCCAGTGATCGCCGCACTATGTTTTGGTCCTTTTCTCAAACAAATCAAAGCTTCTAAGTCTTGTGTCATTCCCCATAATGTTCAAGGGAAGTATTTTCATTTCAGACCAACCATCTATATTATTATCAGTTTCCATTCATGTGTCAGTCCATATTCATTTAATTCACCATCTCATATCACTTTCCTATGATAGTTTCATGTCGATGATGGGGGATACTTCAAGGCCCTAATTTGACGAGTCTTTTCATGTCGATTTCAGCACATTATCTGGGAATTAGACTTCGGAACAAAAAAATACCTTGGACCCTGCATTCCTCAATGGAAGACCTTCTCACTTTCGATGGTGATTTTACATCAATGACCCTTGATCGATTGATTCCACAGATGTTCGACTTCAACTAATTATTCATGTTCATTGGATTGTACTATAGGTACCTTGGGATTCATTGACATCATTGGTGATTTCCCTCATGCTTGTTAGTAGTATACATCAATGACTGGTAATCAAGCAGTTTCGACCATGTTCGACATCAAAACATTTATTCACATGGATAGAATCATACTATTTTGGGATCGGGGAAAATACCCTGGGTTGAGTACTCACTGTGTTTCATATTTTTCCCAGGTTGTGATGGAGATCATTTGATTGATATAGATAGATCTAGTTTTTATTGGTCTGTGGCTATGTTCTTGTCATATCATAGCTCCACTATGTATTTTTTTGTGGCTGTGATTAGGTCATGTCATGGAGGAATGAATCCACATTGTATCTTTGGTGGTCATCTCTGTAGTCGATATCATTATGGATCCGCAATGTATTGGTTGGCGTACATGCATTGAGTCATTTATATTTCGATCATAGGTATGCATGCCTCAACAAATAAACATATATTTATATTGTTTGATGTTTGTTTGCAGCTTCGACCAGGTTCTCTGACTCCTTCACCCTTCCATTGAAGAATCTATAAATTGTTTCGTCCATTAGTTTCATCTTCTTACTTCACACCTTAGGGTCAATATGTTACACATCATATTTCCACACTTTCATAATGTGTCGTGTGTGGCACAAAGGTCATGTTCTAAGTGACACATGTGGCATAAACATCACATCCTAAGTATCGCAAGTGTCGTAAGTGTCGCACCAAAATTTTTGCAAGTGTTGTAAGTGTCGTAACATGCCTCATGTACTTTTTGTAACTGTTGCAACTCAATAGACACCATGAAAACACTTTTCGTAACCCCTAAATAATGTTAGAAGGAAAATCCCCATCATTTGGCAGTCGAAACATACTTTTTTACCTCGGATTTTGACTATTATTGGGAATTTAAGAAGACTATCACTCATGTGAATATGCTTAGGGAGTGTCAATACTCCCTACACCATACTAAGGGGATTCCATGCTGCCCTATATTCATCATTAAAGGGGAACCATTGTTGGTTGGAGGAAATCTCGGTGAATCCCACCTTCTTCTAAGGGACAACTCTGAAAGGCTAGGGTTTTTTTGGCTCGAATCCTACTCCATGGCTCTATCTAAGGAAATAATCATAACCTATGGATATATATCCTCAACCTATTCCAAAAATACTCAAGGTGTTGAGCCTCTCAAAGCCTAGAAATTGGAGGCAATTCCATGGTGAAAAAAGGGGGAAGAAATCAGTAAAGACTCATCATTTTGATCTTGATTCATTTGTGCAAGGGTTGGACGAGGAGAGCTTGGAGAGGCTTCTACAACATCAATCATGATCTGTAAGTATATTCTTATTGGTTCTCATTGAATATATACTTGTCCTATTTCCTTCAAGTCTATGTCTTGATACATGTTCTTGTCTACTATTGTTCTAATCTTTGTAGATAGGCTTGTCTTATCTAATCAAGTAGAGTAGGAGATAGTTGTTTTTCTTTGTTGTTTATTGTAGATCTGAGTTTGCGCCAGGGAGTTTGAGGATAAAGCTATGATATTGGAAGCAGTGAGGATAAACATCGTAAAAGGTACATCCTATCCTTTCTCTATTTCTCAATTTGATTGTTGTAGATGAGTTTAAAGGGATGTTAGTGTCCACTTGTACTCTTTATGTCTTGGTATAGGGGTCTAGAAATCCAAGGGAAGTTTCACTTATCCGTAGGGGGAATATTTTGTAAAACGCTAGGTGGATATTGGTGGCTAACCACCTCTTCCAACTGGCTCACATACATTTTTCATCTTGGAAGTTTTTTCTATATTTTCAAGTCCTAAACTTTCAGGGTCATTTTGAGGCCCTAAATAGAATTTTTTGGGCCTTCCACAGTTACAATATAGACAAAGTCAGAGTGTGGCGACATAACTTCTATTCCTTGGATATGCCTTTCCAACGGGATATTGTGCACCTAAAACAGACATTGTATGCAAAATTTACGACCCCGGGAAGTTGATGTGCCAACTTACACCATTAGGGCCCACATGACTTTCGGTGCTTCATCTCCTAGAACTAGGATTTTGGATGTCTAGGGTTTTTTTATTACTTTTTGATGCTAAAAATGCATGGAGGCCTCATTATAGTGTGCTCAGGAGAATGCACATAGTCTCCACATCTCTTGTCAGATATTAGCTACGACCATTCGAGCAAGATTGATTCATTCTACATTTTACAGTCTTAGCAGATTTCTTTATTGAATAGAAGTTAAGTTTCACTTCATCTCTATTATTTTTCATTGTATATATGTTTTAATGTTATAGATCTATTTTTCATTTCGTTCCACTCATAAATCCGGCTCAGTGGTATCAAAGTGGTCTTCTCTTCATTTGTTTCTCTACGCATGTCCCCAATGAGGTCAGGGTATAAGAAGTTGGGACTTGAACCAGTTGAGACTTTGCAAGATCGGCCTCGCCAAACCCGATGGTCACCCATGGGGGAAGAAAACAGAGATTATGGGGAAGGATATTCCTTTAAATTTTTTCTCAAGGAATCCCTCAGATGATAGAGGAATGATATGATGGATAATTTTGTGCAAATCATTTGGAGACTACCAATAGGTGACGCATCTTCCTCAAGCGGAGGCCCCACCCCCTTCAAGGTACATATAAATTTTGATATTCCTATATTTGAAGTTCAAATAGATGCAGATGTTGTAGACAAATGATTAAACCTTCTAGAAGGGTATTTTTCTATCTATAACTTTTTTGATAGAGAAAATATTACGTTTGGGGCCCTTAAGGTCATCCCCCATGTCAAATATTGGTGGGAGAATTTCTATGAGAAAAATGCAACAGAGGAATCTACATTATTTGTATTCACACCCACTTGGGGTTATTTGAGGGATGTTATTAAGGAATAATACTACCCTGTTGTAAGTTATGATGACTTATATACAAAATGGATCACATTGTGGCAATAAACGGACCAAAGAGTGTCAAAGTTCACCAATGTATTCCATACCTTGCACACCAAGTTGGGTATCAAAGACTCTGAGTGACATATATTTTTAAAGTACCATGGCATTCTACATAGATATATCTACACATAAATGAATTTTTTGTACATCTTGTTCTTGGGCATGACCTATCGATATGATGTCAAAATCAAATAGAAGCATAAACAAAAGATGCAGTAGTTTGGGTTTGTGAACCCCTCACGGAAAAAACAGGGAAAAGGCAACCCCAACCTGTAGAAAACATGATAGAGAAAGGATGGACAACCTTAGTACAACTAGTCAAAGTTGCAAACAAAGAAGTCCAATGGAAAGAAAAAGAAAGACACTGGGAAGTGGTGCAATTTCTATAAGATCCCCTGGAATAACACCACTGAATGCTGCTCAAAGTAGTCATTATTGGTCGAGGTGAAATCCTCTGAATCAGATGTGGGTTTTGAATCTGAGTCAAAAACATAGAAAGGGAGATAGATCATTGGTGCAGAATCTAGTGCCAACGTTGATACCACCAAGATCGAACATAGTGAACTTGATGAACCAGAGGAACGTGAGTCATGGCCTCTATAATAGGTCTCTCCACGTAGCATAAGCAAGTGAATAAGGGAGTGGAAGAATGCAAAGACATATTCTCCTCACCCATTGGGGTACCTCTTCACTATTAGGTCAAGAATTCGATCAATCTGACCCCCAATGCACTGCTACCCAATGGGCCAGTCTATCACCGCTCTCTGTCAGAAAATGATGAAATCAAGCGCCAAATCCAAGAGTTGCTCGAAAAGGGGAAAATATGACCAATCTCATCATCTTGTGGAATCCCAATCGATCTTGTGTAGAAGAAAGATGGAACTTGAAAAATATGCATTGATTATCATGCCACCATGTCTCAAATACTTCAGAAAGATTGATTTGAATTTAGGCTACCACTAGGTCCCAATACAACAGACCGATGTATGGATACATTCATTCAAGTCCAAAGAAGGTCTGTTTGAATGAATGTTCATGCCCTTTGGCTTGATGAATGACCCAACAACTTTCATGAGGATGATAAATGATATATTTTGTCCCTTCACCAATTATTTTTTGGTAGTGTATTTGGATGCCATCCTCATATTCAACAAGAGTTGGGAGGAACACTTGTAGCATATTCAGTAGGTTCTACACACTCTGCGGAAACACAAGATATATGCAAATTTGGAAAAATTCTCCTTCTACATGAACAAATTCTAGTACATAGGCTATATTGTTGATGAGCATGGAGTGCATGTCGATCCATCCAAGATCCACATCATTTGTGACTAGCCAACCCCAACCACACTCACCGAGCTTCGGATCTTCCTAGTCCTTGCCAATTTCTATCACAATTTTATGTTGGGATTCTCCAACATTTCTTGGGACCTTAGCCAAGTGACCATAGGTGATGGCAAGGAAAATTTCTTGTGGGGCCAGTCACAATAGAAAGCATTCAATGATTTGAAGTAGCACTTGTGCTCAACCCCGGTTCTCTCATTACTCGACCTACAACAACCTTTTGAGATTGAGACATATTCTTCAGAATATGTTGTGGGTGTAGTTCTCACTCAACACAGACATCCTATGGCCTATAATAGTGAGACACTATCATATATTGTTCGTAAGTACCCCAATTATGACAAAGAAATGTACTCCATTTTAAAATACTACCATTGGTGGAGGAATTACATTCTCAAGGAGATAGTCATCCACACTTATTATAAGCCTCTGCAGTTCATGCAGACACAAGGAAAATTACAGAATGACTGCCATCAGAAGTGCTCTGCATACTTGCAGCAGTTCCATCTCAACATCAAGTATAAGATAGGGAGCACCAACTGCATCACTCACTGCTTGAGTCAACCTCCAATTGCAACACTAACTACAGTGCTACACTCTTGCAGACATGAGACCTTCGGATGGCCCCAACTCTACGAGAGAGATCCTGACTTCGCCACTACATACCATATGTTGGGCAAAAACACATTTTTCATTGATTTCCATCTTCAGTATGGTTTGTTGTGCCACCTGGGACATCTATGCATCCCATCAAGAGAGAGAGTGAAGATAATTTTGGAATCTCACTATAGTCGGGTGGTAGGACACTTCAGCGTAGAAAAGATAGTGGCAGTGTTGCAGCAACATTTCTATTGGCTGAAAATTTGATAATATGTCAACAAGTATATCGTGTCCTACATGGCCTACTCCATTTCCAAACCATCCATTAAGAAACAAGACATGCACACACATTTTCCTACTTCTGACAGGCCCTGGAAATCCATCTCTATGGACTACATGTCGGGCCTTCCTTCCACCAAGTAGGAAAATGACTATGTTTTTGTGGTGGTTGATCAATTTTCCAAGATGGTGATTTTGGCCACCTACAAGAAGAGAATCATAGTGGAGGGCCCTGACAAGCTCTTCTTCCAATGAGTATGGGTACATTTTGGGATACCACAAACCATCATCTCATATAAAGACAATCAGTTCCTCAACACATTATGTTTGAGCCTCTATTCACGGATGGACACCAAGATCACCAAATCCACTTGCTTCCACCCCCAAACAAATGGCCAAACCGAGGTCATCAATAGGATGATTATGCATATCTTGCACATGTACAATTCCAAGCATCTGTGCACATGGGATAAGATTCTTCCTTATGTTTTGTATAGTTACAACAGAGCTATCTAGGGGTAGGGTTTTGATTTCCTCAACCCTCAGTTATGATAGGGTTTTGGAACTTCTAGCATATTATTGAAATTACATACATGGATATCCCTATATCTGTGATTAATGGGAGTTGGCATGGCATCCTCTAATACCATGGTGGTAAACATGGTAGGTCAACTTGTGGAAGGAATAACTTTTTCATACAAGATCCAATTGAGGAGTTTGACCCATTGTTGGAAAGGTCTTAGAGTGTAGAACATTGGCATGGGTGTGTGCACAAGTCCTGAACACTGGAACAAAAAAAAAATCCATTTAATGCCTCAAAATTTCCCAAACAATGTCGTTTGATGCCTCAAATGGCCTCGAAAGGTTCTCGACCCCAATTTTCCAACTAGGATTTACCACTAAAATGTCCCTACAAGATTATTCCACCATTTTTTTCACTATAAAGGCATTGATATGGATGAAAAATAATATAATGATCCAATCCGGATCAAAATATACCACTTAAGACATTTCTTCAAGAACAGATGGAATTTTTGCAAGGCTACTAAGAAAAAGTGTGTTGGAATAGCATGTTGCATCTTCAAGTTGAATATTTTGGGGAGAAAAAGTCCGTGAATGGGGAGGTTTGATTTGAATTGAATCCTTGTTCCAAAATTTCTAAAAAATAAATTGTGGGAAAAGTTTGAATTCCGTAATAAACTTAAAGACAAAAGGCCAAAAGGACTTAAAGAAGGTGAAATGACTCACCTTGATGGTTGTTCTTTCAAGGTAGCTCTATAACAAATGAGGGCCTTGTTTGATAACACAGAACCAAAACCAAGGGATATAGAGAGGAAATGGAGAGGAAGGGTAGTTGTAGAAGCATGGAGGACTTGGGAGAAGAAACCTGCTTATAGTTCAAAGGTTGTACTTGAGATAAAGGAATCTACTATATTTCCAATGAGTAATGATACACAAAATATGTGTATAACCCACACCATTGTAGCTATTTCCTTATCCTAATAAAATCCCCATCAAAAGTCCCATTTGGGTTTCTAAGGTAAAACTATGTTCTGTACATGGTGGTTTTAGTTTCATGTGGCCGAATGTTTTGATTTTTAAATGAAAATGAATTCACTACTATTTTGTTGTTAATATGATAACAATCTCACCAATGGACAACAAATAAGGATTTTTTTAGTGGTTTCTCTAATAGATGGAAATTGCATCAAATCGATTTCCAATGGTATTTATGTGATGTGTGTTTCTTTGATGAATTATAAGCAATAAAAGATGGTTTAAGGTCAATCTTTGGGTTTGAATCCTCTGTAGTTAGGATTGATTGGGATAGTTGTCTACACTCCCTAGTGTTATCTTCAAATCTATATGTTATCCCTTCCTTATTCTATTCAAACCCAAATGCCTCAAGTTAGTAAGTATTGTAGCTGAATTTACCTACATTGTATTGTGAATTGTTTGAGCATTGGCTTAGTGAGATAATTATTTACAACTATGTCTAATTTGTTGAGTCTTAATTGATCTGTGTCTTGCTTGTGTAAATTAAATGAGTAAATGAGTGGTTGTAGAAGTGATGTGCATGCACATTTGAATATCAAGGTATACATTTAGCTAACATAACCAAGTTAGAGTGTTGTGACAAAGTATACATTCAACCCATAATCAGATTTAAGAGTTTTGTATAGTGTATATTTGAACACTAATTGCTTTGTCCATTTATCACAACTATCTTTATTTTCTCATTCAAACACAAATATCAGAACTATTCTCTTACTACCTATTGACTAGTAGTAAAAAAGAAGTTAAAATTATAAATTGTAGATAATTGAATTGTATTTATATAGAGATATGTGTTAGTGAGACACATGGGCTATAATTCCATCATTTACAAATCAATATGTTAGCATAAACTAACTTTGAACAGCATAAAAAATACAGTAATGTCCTTAATAGATACCTATTAGTGAATAATTTAGAATTGTTTTTAAAAATAAAGACGCATTGTTTTGATCTTGATTTGAATGGCTTTGGTTAACCATACTTCAAAAAATTTGTAGTGTTTGAAAGAAATCTAATCACAACTTCCTCCTCCTCAATTTTGAGTATTGTATCCCTTTTGAATTTAAACATTACAACAATTGAAGTCCATCA